>ML840016.1:0-24735 GCA_009831015.1 Picea engelmannii | reverse complement strand
TGTTTGATTATCCCCTTTATAAGTTGAGGGGTCTAAGTGGTGTAGTATTTAGAGCATGCATATCATCATTCTTAAGAAGGAAAATGATTTTTCCCCACATCCAAGAGCTTACAATGCAAATTTTAGTTCAAATGCGCGGCCTCTTGTGTGGACAGAGGCGCATATGGCGCCTGCGCGTTGACAGAACTGAAAAACAAAGCGCATGCGCGCCCGACGCACGCCTGTGGGGTGGAATACCAGCGCGCCTATGTCAAAAGTCCGAGAAGAAAAATCCGGGTGGATTTCTCTCCAATTTCTGGTGAATTGACTGGTAAGCAGGTCGACAGAGGCCGGTTTGTGAACCTGCAAGTTAATGAAATCAAAAGGAAAGAAAAATAAACCCAAATGAGGGAGGAATTGATACCTTCTCCCTAGTATGGTCACCAATCTGTTTGCACCCAATTCATCACTAGGTGAGAAAATTAAGAGTGATTACATTCCTAGTTGGGCTCTGCTAGGCATGACAGCTGTGAAAGGAAAGGTTAGAAAGAAAAACAACAAAACTATTAACAAGAATTAAACTAAAACTAATAAAAACTATGAGCATATAAAACAAATGAAAAATAGAGACAAATGGACCAATATCACCAATGTATAAGCTGATCTATTGATGAAATCCAAAGGCACAAAGAAGAAAGGGGACTTGGGTCCCTTCTTTCTCCAATGGAAGGCTCTTGAGTCCCTCAAAGCTTTCTCTCCTTACAATGAAAAGATGAAAATGTGGGTGAAATAACTCCAAGCTTATTCACTCAAGTGAGGGGTGAATAGCTCTATGAAATGCAGCTTGTGATGTGTATTGCCAAAGAATGAGTCCTTAGCAATCCTAGTAGCATAACAATACAAATAATTCCTTTAGAAAATGGTGGTCATTCATGGCTTTTTATAGCCAAGCATTGGGTTATTATGCAACCTCTTTAGAATGTGAAAAGGGGCTCTTTAGGGCTCAATTAGGTCTTTGACTAGCCCACCATGAGGATTGAGCTCAGATTTGGTGTCAAATCGACTTGGGAGCTGATCCATTAGTGGTTGGGAGGCCGACCAATTTCAATAAATGTGTCATTTAGCAGGCGCGCGGGTTTTTCACCCAACGGTCGCGCTTTGTACTTTGTTGTCACGCGCATACGCGCACGCACCCAGATGATGTAAAGCGCCTTTCAAATTTTTGGTCATTTTGTATAGTTTTTTGACCCTTTTGCTATGCTGTGGAATCAATTTTGTGCCATGAATGACTCCAGTCCTGTTTTGACGATGCAGAGTTCTTGTCGCCATGTGTGGAAGAAATTTCATTGATAACACTAATGTTACCTAGGGTGATGAGGACCCGCGTACGCATGTCATGTGTCCATTTGTTTTGTGCGTTTGATAGGTCATTTGTGCCAATGGGGTTCTGACATGTGTTAAAAGATGATTGGGCCATGTGTCACCTCTATATTGTTGATATGTATAACCTTGGGTGCATCATACTAAGTGAGCCCCAGAATTTTGGGCATTTGGTATTCAAGGAAACTGAAGTATGAAGTTGTAAGAACTTCTGAAGTGAGAAGCTCTTGAGAGCCAATCCGGGAGTTCGCCACTTCATTGTTCGGAGGAAATGAGGTGAATCGAAAGGAAAACCTCTGAAGCTCGAAGTTTTGGAGCTCCAAAGTCCCAAAGCTTCATTTAAGATCCTATCAGTTAGTGCCTCGTTATAGCCTGAGTTCACATGGGTTTTTGGATGGAAAAAAGGGGATAAGGACGAAAATGATTTTTGGAGGAAGAAAAGGGGCTTAAAAAGGGATCCCATGGGGTTTTGATTTGTTCAAACCTGCACCTAAAGAAGTAATAATGCATGTGAACCTTATGATAGGATCCAACAAGGGTCCAAGTGCCAATTTGGATCTGAGAAAGGAGAACATTTGTACAAATATTACATCATAGAAAGGACAATTTTCAATTGTCCATAGCTTTATGCTCGAGATTCAAAATTGTGAAAGGAAGCAGTCATTGGAAAGGTCTAGGACAATAAAAGATATATGGTCACCCAGGAAATGGGACTAATCATACAACTACTCATAAAATCATAGGAAATAAGTCTGATAAGTTATTGAACCAAAATGGTTCATGTTTTTATAAAATTGTTGAATCAATTTGCTTGACAAGGTTCTGTTGGCTGCACATTTTGCAGAATTAACAACAACTTGATCAAGTCAAAATCAACATAGAGTGCAGAGAGATGGGGGATACAAAGGGAGATTACATCCAGGAATATGAGATCACAAGAATTGATGTCCATTTGGGTATGGAAGGAACAAACTCCAATGGATATGGAGAAGGAAAAGATGAAAAGATGAATATGGTGGAGATCATTAGAAATTTGCATAAAGATGTCCAAAGTCACAAGACTGATAATGAGAGGATTATGAAAGACAAAGAGAAGAAAGAATACTTCAATATGAAGTTAATACAGATCCTGAACATAATTGAAAATAAATTGGATAAGGAGAGTGGCTCCAACAAATCAAGAAGCCATAGGTCCCCTGGTGATAAAAGAAGATCAAGGAGTGGTATAAGACATCACCATCACTCTAAAGGACATTCCAATAGGATATAACACATCAAATCAGGTCCATCTCCTGGTGGGAAGAATCATAATAGGTTTGGGGTGGATGAATTCAGAGGAGAAATGAATAAGATCAAACCTCCTACTTTTGATGGTGAACACAAGAATGATGAAGATGCTGAGACATGGTTGCTAGTAATGAGGAAGTAGTTCCAATTGCATAATTATTATTCTCATGCAAAATGAATAATTTCTATCTACGAGCTTAAAGGAAAGGAATCCATGTGGTGGGACCAACTTGTGCAAGTGAAATGCATCAAAGAGAAGAATGTTACATGGAAGGAATT
Source organism: Picea engelmannii (assembly GCA_009831015.1). Lineage (NCBI taxonomy): Eukaryota > Viridiplantae > Streptophyta > Pinopsida > Pinales > Pinaceae > Picea > Picea engelmannii. The sequence continues at coordinate 21,810 of ML840016.1, read as the reverse complement.
CAAGAAGCATTTTGAGAAGAAATACTTAACCAAGAGGTATTATGAAAAAAATATGAAAGAGTTCTTTGAGCTCAAACTGGGCAGCATGACCATTGATGAGTATTAAAGGATATTTTTAGAACTATTGAAGTATGTCTCCTTCATCAAGGATGAGACACTTAATATATAGAGATGCCTGAGTGGGATGCCATCTTTCATCAGTGATAAGATTCAATATGATGATCCTAAAACTTTGGAGGAGACCATAAGAAGAGACAAGTGCTAATATGATCAACATAAAGGAAAGCCTTCTTTTCAAATAGCTTGGGAAGAAATGAACAAATTGAATATGGAACGGAGGAAGAAGGGGAACAAGCCGCCATTCTTCAGAAACATTTCTCGAGGACATAAAACCCCTAGAGAGCACAAAATGACTGAGACAAGTGGGAAAAGGAAAAGGAAGATACACATTCAGTGTTGGGATTGTAAAGGATACCATTTGTATATATACTTTTCTCACATAAAAGATAAAGTGAGAGTTTTCCACAATGTATAGAAAGATGAAACAGTGGAGGAACTGGGAATACGTGTTCCAAGGATCTATGCATCCTTGGAAAGAAAGCAAGAATAATTTCAGTCACACATGATTGAAGAAGAAGGTATGATCAATAACCATGCATTTACTATTTTAATAGATTCAGGAGCTAGTCATAGCTATGTAGATCCTAAGGTAGTGGAAAGATTGAAATTTCCAAGAAGCAAGCATGGGAAATCTTGGCTGGTGCAGATGGCTACAGGAGCCAAGAGAAAAGTTGTTGATTTGGTTAAATCATGTTCAGTGGACATGAATGGGATAAGTACCAAGGTGTTATGAGTAAAATCTCTCTATGGATAGGGTGAACCACAACAGACGAAAATGACTGCAGAAATCAACTCTATCCCAACAACATGCTATATAAACCAATGTGCAAGGAAGATAAGAAAGAGGCCTACCTCGTCCAGATGTTCGATGATGTCCACCATTGAGCACTTTGACCAAAAGCTATATACCTACAACATATTCTCAACAAACAAGAGAAAACAAGCATATGGTGGAAATATAAAGGGTTAGAACATTAGATATCATAGTCCATTAATATACATAACAAATATGCCCATGGATAATAACACATACATTTGCAAGATATCAATTGGATAGGAAAGGCATATTTCTATTAATAAATGATCAACAGAAGTGAAAATATTACAGACTTCCATTTCGGCATGGTTCAGAACCAATAAACTAAGTTCCTTCCAATTGGGCCTCCACCACTTCAATCCTCCACCAAAGGCAAGCTCATATAAGGGAGACAAAGAGGTTCTCCATCAATAAGGGAAGAGATTCGGAGTTGAACACTGTGTTCAGAATTAAAGGACAAAGGGATGCAGACTCAATATGAAGTAAATAATTTCTCCAGAGTAAATTTGCTCTCAAAGTTGAATTCTCTCTCTTTTTCCATAGCTCCAAATTGGCTTATTTACAACCTTCAAAATGCAACTGAAAGGCTGAGTCAGAATGTTTCCAATATATGGAAGTCCAAGTATTAGATATCTCCTATCGTGACATGGAAACCCGACATTTAATTTTGATTTTTTGGCACAAATCACGATGTACGAGGGCTGTAGTGGAGCAACCTGTGTATACACTTGTTGTATAGGGTGCAAGATGCGTAAAAATGGAAAACAATTATATTTTTATGTTTGGATTTTATCATCAGGGAAATTAATTCTGCATGGGGGAATGGAATAAGGCCCTCTCTACAAGATTTCATAGGGTGAGGCAAATCTTTCTCTAACACAAGGCATAGTTGAACATCCTTCCCTTGGGTTCATATGAATGTCTAATTGTTATGGATTGGTTGGAAAAAAACCATGTTGTCTTAGAATATCATAACAAGGAATTTAATTCCTGAATGAGGAAGGGAAGCCAAGAAAATTCCAAGGAATTTCCAGGGAATTTACTATCTGAGAGATCTCAACAATGCAAATGAAGAAGTGTTACAGGAAGGGTTGCCAAATATTTGTATCTCAAATGGAGGAAGAAACTAAGGATAAGGTGCCAAATGTTGAGGATCATGAAGTCCTGAAATATTTTGAGGATGTGGTCAAGGATATACTAGGACTACCCCAAAGAGAGATATGGATTTCTCTATATACTTAATGCCTGGAGAAGCTCCAGTATCCAAGACTCCCTACAAGATGAGTACACCATAGTTAAAGGAACTACAAATGCAACTTGAAGAACTTATGAAGAAGGGGTATATATGCCCGAGTGTGTCACCTTGGGGTTCCCCAAATTTATTTGTGAAGAATAAAGATGGGACATTGATATTGTGCATTGAATTCAGAAAATTGAACAAGGTAACTGTAAAGAACAAGTATCCTTGGCCAATGATCGATGATCTCTTTGAGCAGTTAAATATTGCAAAAAATAATTCAAAGATTGATCTCAAATCTAGTTATCATCATGTGAGAATTAAATATGAAGATATCAACAAGACTTCCTTCAGAAAAAGGTATGGTTATTATGAATTCACGGTGGTTCCATTTGGGTTATCAAATGCACTAGTTGTTTTTATGTATTTAATGAATGCTGTTTTCAGAGATTACCTGGACAAGTTTGTCATTGTATTTTTGGATGACATCCTTATATATTCCAAGTCGAATGGTGTTACAAGTTTTAAGAGAGAACCAATTGAATTCCAAATTGAGTAAGTGCTCATTTTATCAGAATCGAATTCACTATTTGGGGCATATGATATCCGAATAAGGGATAGCAGTGGAGCCTAAAAATATTGAAGCTATTAAAGGGTGGAAAACACCTAAGAATGTGATAGAATTCATATCCTTCATGGGTCTAGCTGGATACTATATAAGATTCATTGCAGGGTTTTCAAGGATTGTTGACCCGATCACTTCCTTGCAAAGGAAGGGGGTGGGGTTTCAATGGAAAACATAATGTGAAAGTAGCTTCCATCAATTGAAATAGTTGTTAACCAGTGCTCGAATTATGAGAATTGAAAATCCTAATGAGGATTTAATGGTTTGCACAGATGCATGAAAATAAGGACTTGGTGGAGTCCTCAATCAGAATGTTTTTGTGGTATGTTTTGAATCCAAAAAATTGAAAGAGCATGAAAGGATCTATGCCACTCATGATTTGGAGTTGGAATCCATAGTACATGCCTTGAAGAAGTGGAGGCACTACCTCATGGGAAAATTTTATTATCCAAGGAAATACCATAATGGTCTGAAATATATATTTGATCAACCAACTCTAAATTCCAGACAAAGTATCTGGTTAGAGTTTCTTTGTGAGTATGACTTTGATATCAAGCACACCAATGGAAAAGATAAAAAAATGGTTTATGCACTCAATAGGAGGGTGCATGGACTGCATGCTATAGTCATTATCATGTATCAAACTAATCTTAAAAGCATAAATTTTGAGGCTGCAAAAGAATATTTGCAGTACATTGAGATAGTAAGAAAATTACAACAAGGCAAAATGCAACAGAAGGTTGAATATTATAAATTGGGAAATGATGAAATTATCTTATATAGGAACAAAATTTATGTACCCAATTCTCATGAATTGAGGAGTATGATATTTAAATAGATGCATAATGTACCTAATGTTGGACACCAAGGATACCAGAAAACCATTGCAACTATCAAGAGCCAATACTATTGGCCAGGCATGAAGAAAGAAATTGATGAGTACATTGCTAAATTTCTAGAGTGTCAAAAGGTCAAGGATGAGAATAAAAAACCAACTGAGTTGTTGTAGACATTTTCCATTCTTGAGTGGAAATGGGAAGTGGTGTCAATGGATTTCATCACAAAATTTCCCAAAACAAGGAAGAAGCATGATTCTATCATGGTGGTGGTGGAAAAGCTTACTAAAGTTTCTCATTTCATTCCAATGAAGATCACTCACAAGGTTACCAGTGTTGCTAATATTTATATGAGGGAAGTAGCACACTTGCATGGCATACCCAATAAAATTGTGTTTGATAGAGACCTAAAGTTCACCTCAATGTTTTGGAAGGGATTATTGAAAGGGTTTGAAACAAATCTAAACTTCATCACAACTTATCATCCTGAGTCTAATGGGAAAACAGAAAGAGTGAACCAAGTGATAGAGGATATGATAACAATGTACGTGATGGACAAACCATCTAAATGGGAAGACTATCTACACTTGGTAGAATTTTCTTACAATAATGGGCACCAAGTATCTCTGAAGATGAGCCCATTTGAGTCACTTTATGGAAGAAAGTGTAACACACCAATAAGTTGGGACAACCCAGCTGATAGAGCAGTGGTTGGGCCAGAGTTTCTCAAGGAAATGGAAGAGAAGATGTCAAAGATAAATCAAAATTTAAAGGTTTCTCAAGACAGGAAAAAAAGATACACTGATAAGGGTAGAAATCACAGAAAATTATGTATTGGTGATCATGTGTTTCTGAAAGTGAAGGCCAATAGAAGTTCCCTGAAGTTGGGAAACTGTTCCAAATTGGCAGCTCGTTATCGTGGGCCATTTGAAATCCTAGAAAGGATTGGGCCTATAGTTTATATGATTCCATTACCTTCATCTATGAATATTCATAATGTATTTCATGTATCTTTTCTCAAGAAATATATACCTAATGTTAATCATGTTATTGATTGGAATGTGATTCAGGTGGATCAAGAATACGCTTTTCAGGTGCATTCGGTACACATTTTGGACCAAAAAATCAAATAGCTCCGGAATCGATCCATCGAGCTAGTAAAGCTCCAATGGACCTAGTATGGTCCTCATGATGCCACTCGGGAGCACGAAGAGGCCATTCGAGAAGAATGTCTGTATATTTATGAAGATTTTTGAAAATCTTGTTGTAATATGTAAATATGATGCTTTGAGGAAAGTGCATAAATAAGGGAAAGGTATTGTACTACCCCAAGGCCAAGCCCCTACTGAATTGTAATTATGTTTATAGGTTGTTGAGCCAAGTGTTTATAAGCTGGGAGGTTTATGTGAATATTAGGCCAGAGAGCATGTTTCAGTTAAGGCCAATGAGCCTATTTTTGTATATGTAATTATGCATATCATTAAAATAAAAATCACATCCCTGCATGTAGAACGACCATGAAGAAAGATTTATGGGGGACTAATCTCCACTAGGTAGGGAAAGGGAAGGGGCTAAGAGGACAGGAAAAAGGCCAAGCTAGAGGGATTATCTCTAAGGGAATAATATTATATTATTATATACTAAAGACTAAGGTTTGGAAAATAACTCATGTTATCCTAAGCCCTTTGGGGAAAGGAATGAATTCCAATTGGAGAGAAACAAGCTCCAAGGGAGCCATGTGTCAATCTTGGCGCATGCAGTTATATGTGGGAACTTTGGTTCGTTGAGAGGGCTCTCTTCCATTCTTGTGAGGATTCCCACGCACTCACAGAATCACACACTGATCCATCCTCTCCATCATGGACCTCTGCAACATTCAGGCACCTCTGGAAGTTGGAATCTCTGAAACATGCAAACCTTGTGAAGCTAACCCATAATTTTCATATGAATCATAGCATGTCTACAAAGTGCCTGATCCATATCACACCCTAGACATTTTGTTGTCGTTTCCCACATTTTTCTCTACATTGGTGTGGCTTTCTATCATTACCAGAACCCATACCCAATTTTTTTTTTGTTATACCCTGAGTGGATTGTCCTAGAAGCTGGACTGAAGAAGCAGATTATCAGGACTATGAGTAACTCTCTCCAAGTGAGAGAGGTTGTTGGGGAAGTGATTTTCCAATAGGGAGCATCATGATAGTCCTAGTGCTTTGAGACTTCTTGTCCGGCTTGTTGCTGAAGCCCTCGAAGAGGAGTGGGGAAGTCAAAGGACTATCGAGAAGAGAAGGGGCAGACTCCCTAGGGTGGGAAAGGCATGTGGGGAATGAGGGACTATAAGTTGTGGACTTTCGTAGACTCTCGGGGACTGAATCCTTCCTAGAGACTTTGTAACCTTATGCTAGCCAAGGATTCACTTTACTCTGGGTGGAGTTTAGTCCAGGCTCGGGGGTGACCCACTGATGATAGCTTGGAGCAGCGTGGTCTAAGGCTGGGAGGTTTGTGGAAGGTCTGCACGTAGTTGGTGGCCTTATTAAATAGATAAGTACTCTTTATATATGCTTAATTACATGATTTATGTTACACATGTGTTTATTTACCGTACGTTTCCCTATAATTCTGTGTATGTTAACATAAAGTACATGTTTATTTTTAATTTATTAAGTATGATATTTTTCCGCAAATGAAAGTGATTCTTTCTATAAGGAGGCATGGCCCTACCCTGGGATGGCTGGGGACTCTATAAATTGGTATCAGAACTTGAACATAGAAGAATTGTAGTAGCATGCCCCGGCTTGGGTGGTTGGGGGTGTTACAACTTCTTTAGATTTGAATATTGTCTTCCATACATTATTTGATTCTATCAAATCTTGGTGATAGACCAAACTCAAATAAATCTTGCTAAAGAAATCGACACCCTTGAGTTGATGAAGAAGATCATCAGTCAAGGGGATCATGTATTGGTTCGTGACAGTGATTTTATTTAGGGCTCTAAAATCAATGCATAGCTACCACATTCCATGCTTCTTTTTCACCAACACAATTAGGCTCCTACAAGGTGAGGATCTTGGTCAGATGTAGCCCTTGCAGATGAGCTCATGGATTTAATGATTTATTCCCTCCTTCTTGAAAAGGGAGTGTATTTATATTATAACTTTGGGAAATGGAGAAATAGGTATCAAATCAATGGGATGTTTTACATAATAGTGCAAAGGAATCCCTACAAGTGAAGTGAAAAGGTTTGTGTATTACTTTACAATCTTATCCACTTATTTATGTTGTGTAGAGAGACCATATGGTGAAGTTGTGGTGGTCGTAGTGACCATTTATTTTCCTTTTAATTTAACCATGAAGAGGAAAAAAATTGTACTTCGTGAGATTAATTTTCAACACTATTTTTCCGAGATCAATGAAATTGCAGTAGTCAGAACTACCTCAAGTACCTTTTTTCTCCAGTTTAGTGGATTACATTTCTAGGTTAGGAGATATTTTATGAGTTGTGTCACCCTATCAAAATTTATGGATCCAACACACTTATTAGGGGAAAATAGTGCATTATAAAATGCACTTATTGGGGATAATAATTGTGTTGGCTTATGCACTTATTAGGGGCAGTAAGTGCATTGGCCAATCTTGAAATTAACCCCAATATGTTTGTTGTCTAGCACACTTATTGGGGGTAAAATATTCGTGGGTCAAATTTGAGATGGGGATCCAAAAATATGTATGAAGGCCCCTAATGGAGGGGTGGATAAGTAGGTAACTGAAAGGTGAGTTTTGATAATACAATATCCCAAAAAATGTTGTTTTGTGTAGGTATGGTATACTTCAAAGTGGTCTGGAGAGAACAGGAATTTGAGGAAATACATTCCCAGGTAGAAGGGGAATCAACCATGTGGAGGGCACTAGATTAGTATGGGTTACTCAAACTCTTTGAGAACCATTTGATGTGGGAAGGAGAAGGGATCATGTCATTCATAGTTGGATACTAGGATCTAGACGAGGGGAGTTTTATGATCCAAGGACAATGACTAGAGATAACAATGTAGGACATATATTTCTGATAAATATTCCCCAACTGAGGGTAGTTATAGAGAATCCACCTTTGTTGCATTGGGGGAGGAAACTAGAGGAATTTTAAGACCTTACTACATACTAGATTCCCTAATCCAAGAGTTTGCAATATAAATTGCAGACATTGAGTGGTTAGAAACTTGATAAGTGGCTATAATAGTGATCCTAATACTAGGGAGACACACTTTGTACAAAGTGTTTGGGGGCTATATGAAAGTGGTGGAGAGGGTGTTAGATGGTACTGACTTTGTGTGGGAACAAATACTATTTATGGTGTTGAAGCACCAATTATAATCATCATGTAGGAGAGTGTGAGGAGGGAATTGTTCATTTGGGAAAATTCTATGTTCCTTCTTCTTTGAGCATGTTCCTACACTTCATCCACATGTACGCAAGAGCCTCGAATGCACTGATTGGCTAAGATGTTATGGATAGCGAGAGGTGGTGGGCTCAAGAATATGTTCGAGGTCAATTTCTTTAGACACTGGAATAATCTCCCAAATATGATTGAGGAGTATTTGTACTCAAGGATAAACTTCCAGGAAGATCCTAAGTTACATTTATTGACAGGACGAGCACGAGGACTAGATGGTAAGTAGAAGTCTTTTCATCTTGTTGTATATCTATTTATTTCATTTATTATGATATTCCAATATTTTGTACTGACACTCTTTTTGTGGGAAATGTGTATATATAGAACTAGTGAGGCCTGCGGGATAAGAAACAAGTAGGACGTCTATTCCATCTATTAATCCCAGACTAGTGGGGTTTGGGGAGAGAGAGGTTTTCTATAAGGATATGGAGGATCTCCACTGAAGGTTAGAGATACGTTTTACTAGGGAATTATAATATGGGTGGCATATCATGGATGAACACTATATAGGATCATGTGTTGGTGTACAAGCTGAGTGGAACTCTATCCTATGGAGAGTAGGAGTTGTGGGGTAAGTCATACATGATCTCTTGTCACGGGACATGATGCGATTGGAAAATATTGCTCCAAATTATGAGGATTATTAGCATGGGTGGCTTTCATGCCCCCAAATTTTGTATATATGTAGAAAGTGATGGGCATGCCAACTATACAGTAGAGTAGTGGACTCAGATTTATACAACATTTGATGATATTTTTTGGTTTTTTATATAATATGGTGATGGAAATATATATACATGTGGTTTTATGCTAAATGAAAATGTATAATGGATGGCATGTATTAATGGTTATGAATGATATTTTAGAAATGAATGGAGATGGTTATCTTCTTGTAGATGCATGTGCTAAATTCCAATCTATGATATTGTTTGCAATGGTATCTACAAATTTATTGTGATGTCAAGGAATGTGATTGAATGTAATGGAATCAAATTATTGTACAAGTATTTGAACTTGTAGATATCTCCTAAATAATCATTGGTGACGCACATGATACATACCATTCAATTTCATTACAAGTAGTTAGAAATAAAAGTAAACATCAAGGTGATAAATGTGATGACCAAGGGCATCAGATAACAAACCTATCACCACATCACTGTTATGGTATTAATTCCCACATTATAGTGTCAGGAAGGACATACAAAAGATGAAATATGAGACACACGATTTTTTTCAATATTTAGTAAAATTTTGAGGGAGGTTGTTGGTCATTTTTCCAACAAAGAGTGATAGGTCACTAGTCATACCACTAACAACCCGTGAACTTTCACAAGTCAAAACTATACAAAGGGAAACCACCCCTATAACCTTCTAGATTTGACATTTCTCAAAGAGGTAAGTTATGTATGAGTTGGTTCTTCATGGCATGAGACTTGGAACTCACAACAATCGAGTCTCCATGTAGGATTTATACCTAAAGGAGATAGTTCTATGGTATTTCTCTAGTTGGGCTGACATGAATTCCTCCAAAAGTTGGGAATAATCAAACTTTAGAAGGACCGTAGAGGTTAATGACAATAGAAGAGATAAAAAACCAAGGATGTCCTCATAAACTATCAGGTCATGGTCATAACCTAGGATTTGGAAGATGATGGCCAGAGCTTTGCTGGTGGTTTTAGGGAACATGCCATATTTCAATGGACATTAGGTAGTTGGTAGTGAAGTATTAGGGGATAAATGGTGTCCTGGAAAGATATCTTTATCAGTTTGAGATAACTCCTAATATGTGGAATCTAATGTGTATTCTTCCATGGTTCCATAGGAACCTTTAGGGGAAAAGAGAATTTGGGCCAGAGAATCTGAAAATATATGGAATATGATTTGATGCCCATCAATGGAGATTACTTTTCCCTTGGAATCTTGGTACTTTGTTTCACACTAGTGAACAATATCAAGGAAATTAAAATTTTGTGGGATGTTAGACAAGACAATATTTGATTCCTATAAGTGCAAATAATATCGAGTGTTCTTATCATTTTTTTAGGCATTGTTAATGATTTGCAACGATTATGGAAGGACAGGTCCAGGTCGACAATGTCACCATATTAGTTAATTAAAGGTCCGTCAACAGCTTAAGGCTTCTTAGAGGAATGAGACTTACTAGGTTTTGTAGCAATATCCATTTTAACAATTTAATGTTGGAAATAAGTTGCAGTAGTGAATATATGGACTAAAAGGGTTCTTCGGTTTGGAGGAAATGAAGGAGGAGTTTGTTGTAGTTTGATTGGGAGCTTGGGTGTCTAACTTGGCAATTTCAAGATGTTGCTTGTTGTTCCCATTGTGGATTTTTTTCCTTATTTTACCCTTTGGGATGCCACACATTGTCACATAATTGATGAAAACCTTTGAATTAGATAAAGGTGAAAAAATGGAGTGAAAATGGAGTGAATTCATGTGTGACGTCAGCTGGGACACATAGTAACATGGTGGCACTGTATAGGTCTATAGTGGAATCTATGTGGCATGAGAAAAATCCACATGTCATCGAATTCAGGGTTTCTACTCTGTGTCTTTGGTGTCCTCTAGTGGGTACCCCTCATCTAGGTGGAAGTTAATGGTTCATCTCTATGATTTCCCAATTGGTATTACCATATATCCTCTGCCATTCCTAGGTTCTACTGTAAGGAGGTAGTTCAATGTGACATGTCAGTGCCACGAGGTGATTTTTCAATGGCCAAGTGTGCATCATGGCTCAAGGGTGATAAAAAATAAATTCCAAACCATAAATTGATGTCACATGCCCTCCATGATAGTTTTTCCTTTGTCTTTTTGTGATGTGACACCACTCAAAAATTGACGCATGTCCATCAGTAAACTAATTTCCCATCACCCAGGGGTCCTTAATATTCTCGCATGTTCGCAATGCAACATGTGCTTAGAGCCATTGATTTGGCTCACTTCTGATATTTTTTATGATTGGTCCCCATGTGTCCTTTGGCCCTCAGTATTAGCCCATGGTTCTACTATAAACTACCTCCCCCAACAATTTAGAGGTTTTTGGGTAGTGATAAGCCCTGTTTTGGACTGTGATAGGTTCTGAACCCTGATTTAGGTGCCCTGGGATTTTATTTTATTCCCTTTTCATTATTTCATAAATAGTTGGGTCTACGCCTTTATCCATAGGCCCAAATTAAGTTATGTGGCTTCAAACATTTCTCCATTGATGACAAAATTGAATCTTGAACTAACATTGGCTCCAAAAAGGACAACATATCCCTATGATCTGTTGAGGATTGTAGACCTTGTGCCTTCATCTATTGCGTTATAGAGTCTACATTCCAAACTCAATTACCCCTTTTGGAAGATTGCTCTAGATGATGAAAACAAGAGCTCTCAACAACATATACGTTAGCACCCTATATAACTTTAAATTAGAAAAGAGAAGTAAATGGAGAAAAATTGAACAATGCAGGGAAGAAATGAAACTAAGATACTTATTTACAAGGTGAAATATTCTTACATTGTTTAGTAATGCATAAAGTATTTGAGGAATATCCCATTTACAAAATCCCTAAGAAATTCCCCATCTAGGTGAGCTAGCTCATAGGTATTTTTTTTGTCACTGTAAAATCCTGGATATGTCCAAGCCATATATTTCCAAACTTTCCATGCTTCCCTTTGGATTCTGTTCTGGCATCCCATTTAAGAACCAAATCTATTGTCATGAAATTTCTTTCTTTGGTCCTTTTTTCAAAGACATCCTTCATCTTTTCCTGATGAATCTATGATTTAATTTTCACATGTTCTCTTGTTTGTTGAACTTCAATTAATTGATTTTATCCTCCCTTGCATATCATCTCCTTCTTTTTTCCATTTTGTAATAATTTCATCATAGTGATGATGATATGGATAGGAAAAATGTCCTCCAATACATATACCAATTGAAAGGGGGAAGTTCTAATTGATCTTTTTGTGCTAACTTTGCTTTCCCAAAATGCATATCTTAAATGAGAGTCACGTGCCTTCTTATTTTTTGACAACATCTTCTTGATGATCCTAATCAGACTTTTATTTTAGGGTTCAACTAAACCATTCCCTTGTGGGTAGCATTCAATTTAATGCCAAATTTTTGTATTGTAATATTGGTTGAAATGTATCATTTTGGCAGACTTAAAGTCTTGAGCATTGTCATTGATAATATTCCTTGGGCGCCCAAATATAGCCAAGATGTTTTCTTCAAGGAATTTGATAATGAATGAATCTATTGTTTTCTTTGTGGGGATGGATTCTACCCATTTAGTGAATTAAAAAATAACACTTAAGATACACTTATTTTGTCCACTTGTATTGGGATTAATTTCACCAGTAAAATCCAACCCCCGCTACTTGAACGGTGTCTCAAATCTGATGGTTCTCAGTGGGAGTGGAAATAGTTTTTTATTCCCAATAAACATATGAAATTCTACATATTCCCTAACCATTTAGCTTACATAAGAGAACAAAGAAGATCAATAATAACCATCTCTGAGGATCTTATAGGCATAGATGATTTTAGGGGATAAATTTTTCAAATGGGATAATTTTCCATGGTTTTTCCCAAAAAACGATTTCCCAATTTCCATTTTTTCTAAAAATGATTCACCCAAATTCCATAGAATAAAATTATTTTACCTTAAAAATTGCCAGAATTTTATAGAAATTGTATAAAATCCTTAGAAATTTGAATATTTTTACAAAACTATCGCTAAACATTTCACATTTTTCATATTAAAGACTAGTAAGATTAGACGAGGTTTCTACATTTTAATCTAAATTTACATCCTTAAAATTATCCCTACTTATAGGCAATAGCTCTCCAAGCATGGTGAACACTACATACTCCTTTATGAAATTTAGTGATGATACCATTAGTTTATTCTCCAATGACACAATTAAGCAAGATACCTCATGGATCCTTCCAAAACAAGTTTTCCCCTAAGATACAATATTTCACCACCTTAAACTTAATGGATCTAGTCTTGGCCTTATCCCATGTTGGTGGTAATAGAAAATTTTGTAGATGGTAGATCATACAAATCATACTGGGATAATTTGTAATCTACCTTAAGGAATAGTTCTTGTGTTTCATCCAATTTAGGCTCTACTAATAGAAGGTGTAATGACAACACATGCACACTTAGAGATTTGTAATTTGACTCAGCCAACAACTTGGCTAGTCCTTGTCCATTCACTAATTTTGTAGGTTTGATCTCTACATCATAATCAATAATTTTAGCAATCCACTTACCTCTTCTTCCTCCACTATTATGTTTTATGAGGATGTCTTTAATGACAGAAGTAGGAATATATGCTATAATATTTGAATGCAATACATAGTCGTTGAAAGATTCTAAGGATTTAACTAACGCATAAGCTCGGTTTTTTATACCACTATATATTAATTAAACATCCCTCAATGCCTTGTTGAAAAAGGATATGGGACGCTCATGATCTTCTTCATTTATTTATAATAACACAACAACAATGGTATTTTTAGAGGAAAAAACAAATATGAGAAATTCCTTGTCATAATTGGGGCTATTATCTGTAAAATAGAGGCTTATAGTCTCACCATTTAACAAACAAATAAATCTATGTAAACAAATAAAAACTTATCTCTTTAGATGAAATAAAAGACTTGACCAACCAAGCCACAAGTCAATTCATCTCAAATAACATTGAAGTCGACTACCTAGAAGTTGAGACATGAAATGAGTTAGAAGAAAGGAAAGTCAAGTTGGATTCTAGGTCGAAAGTTGAGTCAACCAAATTATCGTCGACTATGGGAGTCAAACTAACTAAATGAGACCCCAGTCAAAATGTTGGTGGATTGGGTTGACTAGGAATGCTTGTCGGTCAAATGAAACCATCCAAGAAAGAGACTCATCATATATGGGTCTAACTGAGGTTAAAATCAATAGTTGGAAGAAGAATTCGGTGACCCATGACATACAAAAAACACACAGAGGTGATGTTTGCAACCTATAAAACACAAAAAACGTTTTGAATTCAATTGAAGCATTCAATGACAAATAAAAACATATGTGGAAAAATTGATAGTTGACTAAATTGCAAAAATGGGTATTTGATTTATGTGTAGTTAATCAACACCTAAACAACCCCATAAGTCAAAGTAGGATCTGTATGTGAATTACAGGACAAGGAAAATTCCCTGGCAAAGTCAAGAGTGTATAGAATCACTTATAGACCAAGTACATACATCGAATAACATCAAAATTGACTTTGGGAGTGAGACAAAACACCAAACGACTCTCAAAACGAAATTAACAACTTCTAAATAAATAAAAATGACTTTGAAAAAAGGGACATCAATTTCCTACCTCAAAAGCAATGTATGAGTATGATTAAAGAGGTATTAATCTAGATTACTAACTCATGGGGATTGTATTAATATAAAATGAGCTCAAACACTAACTAGCACAATTTTTTCTTTTCTAAACAATACGTAGACAACCATTAATTTACAATGAAAACCATTTAACATTCATAAACAATGAAACCAAAAAAAATCATCACACATAAACTAACAATTTACCATTGAAACCCAAATGGGAAAACCAACATTCTTTTGGCTTTGGCCAGGCTCTTTATTATTCAACAGTGGGAAAGTTACAAGCTCTTTGGTTCATCTCTATGCTCCTAAGTGACAAATGGGTAGCCTTTCTGCATCATTCACATCCAAAGAACATGTTTCTCATTGTGGGGAAACATGATATAGAATACTAAGTTGATCTGAAGGATATTTGGAAGGTCAGGCATCCCTAATGCTTTAACTTCTCTATAGTATATTTCTCCTTCTTCTTTTTATCTATTTGTATTTTATCCCACATGGAAAGGGTCTCATTAAAGTATCATTATTTATTTTTGCACAACAATATACTTCTTGAATTTAAATATATTACATACAAAAATGGACATCAGTCGTGATTGCATGGGACCCTTCATGCCAATAAGTCAATCTCCTTTTTCGTTCATAGCATTAAATTTTTCCTATGTTGATCATCTTAGATATTGTGTTGATAACCAATTTTTCTTGTCAGATCCTCTTTGAATCAGGATAACTAAGAATAGATATTCTCCAAATGCCTCTTTGATTTGTTGGAAGGATGCCCTAAATTCAGTAGTCCATTTCATATCATGGTCCTTTTTCAACATATCAATGATGTTCTTCATTATTTCAACAAACTTTAGGATGAACCTTATAAGAAAAATTATTTTACCCAAAAATGATTGCACTTATTTCTTATTTATGGGAAAACCAATATTTTTAATAGACTCCACCATTTCAAAATCTATTATGACTCCTTCTTTGGATACCATGTGGCCTAAAATATTTCCTTATTTCATGGAAAAATGAGACTTGTTGAGGTTCAAGGACAAACGAAACTTCCTATATCAAACAAAAGTCTATCTTAAATTCTTAATGCCATATTCATTAGTCTTTGAAAACATAATCATATCATCAAGGTAGATAACAATATATTTGTCCGTTCCTCCTACAAATTCTATGTCCATGGATCTTTGGAATGTTTCCCATGCATTTATCAACCCAAAAGGAATTTTGTCATACAAAATATTTTCCTAGGGTGTTGTGAATGTTGCCTTCTCTCTGCCATCAAACTAAATTGCCAATTATACGTTGAGAAACCATACATCATGGAGATTTTGTTTTCCCCTACTACCTTCTATAGTATGCAATCCAATTTAGGTAATGTATAGTTGTCTTTCAATGAGCATTTTTTCATAGTTCGAAATTCCACACAATCTCTCATCTCACCAGTCTTATTTCTCACAAGAACGAAGTTGACCACCCATTCAGAGTATATGAGACGAATTTGATTTGAGCATACAATAGTTTCATCAATTCCTTCCCAATAGTAGGTAGAAAAATGGGATTGAATTTCGTGATATTCTTCCTAAACGGTTTAGTACCAGGTTTTAGGGGTATGTTGTGTTGTATAATGTTGGTGTCATAAGTCTTCAAGTCCTCATATTTCCATGCAAACACATCCACATACTCTCTAAAAAAATTCATATATTCCTTCTTATGCTCAACAGATAAATCTTTAGACAAATTGATATGCTTTGGTTCATGCTCTATCCCTATATTACAATTCTCAATAATTTCATTCTTTGGGAGGACAAAAGGTTTGGCAGGTTCATCATTTATGTCAAATAGTTGCTCCAAAGGTACCAGCCCCTTTGGAACAAAATTATTCTCGAGATGCAAGGCATTATGATCATCCATATGATTACTAAATGTAGGAACTATTTTAACTTCTCCTATAATCACATATTCAATCTCTAAAACATCATCTAAGTCCATGTGGATACTATAAAACTCATATATTACTTCAATAAATCTCTTAATTTGTTGAACATCTTCAATTCCCTGCCAATATTTCATGTTGTCTAGAATATATGGTATAAATTTCATCTTAATTTCATACTTGAATTGAGGGATGGTTGGTGGTTTCAAAGTACTATCATCCATTGCTAGGGAATATGCTTGATGATTGAACTCCCTAAGGACATTAGTGATGTTGAAAGCTTTCTAAAAATTTCTATCAAATCACAAACCTGATTTTTGTATGAAGACATCCTTGAGTGCCTTGTTTGACAGAGGACTTTGACCTATTTCACTACTAATTTTGAATCTCTAAACACTCCCAACTTAGTAATTTCCATCTTTCATGTAGCCTCTGAGCCCAGAATCAAAACTTCATATTCAACTACATTGTTGGTATCTTTGAACTCAAGCTTGTAAGAATAATGAATTTCTTTCTTGGAAGGAGAAATTAGAACTAATCCACCTCCCACTCCTTCTTTCAAATATTCTCCATCAAAATATATCTTCCATACACCATCAACCACTACCACCACCTTTGAAGGAAAATCTACAAGTATAGGAACTTCATCATACTCCTCATTTACTGATAGAATACAACAGCCAATGTCTTTATCAACAACATATATGGGATGATGTTTTGTATTATTCTAATGAGTCACCACATAAGAAAAATTGGTTTCCATATAAAATCTCCTATTTTCCCCTCCAAAGACTCACATTGTGGAATAATTCATGTCTATTTTCATGGTACCTCCTAGGTTTCCTTCCCATTTTCTTTACAAAAACATACCATAGTTAGCAAGCACATCAACCACTACAACATCCATCATAATTCTTTTGACAGGTAATTGAGCCAATGTGACTACCATGTCTTTGATTAGACCTTTACACTTGAATTTTAATGAATGAAAAGAGTATAGTTCATGGTATGGCCTAGTTATCTCTATTTCCAACTTCTCCATAACTATTTTGGGCATGAGGTTGTGAGAATATCCATATTCTAGCATGCAATTATGTGGCATTTTTTCATGCATAATGAGTGTTACCTAAAAAGGAGCAATATAATATTACTTCTCATCTATGTGAGGTCCAAATACAATAACAAGGCATTCATCATGGACATTTAAAGTATCTGGTTGATTTGTAGATCCCAGTCCATGCATGACCTTTTGAATATGATTATGGTAAGAGGAAGTTTTATCCAATTAAAATAAAAGAACAAGAATACTGATTTTTGATAATTCGTTTTCAATTTTAAATGTAGGAATATGCTTTTCAACTTCCTTATGTTCAATTTCCATTTTGTTGAAATATTGTAACTACAAAGAATATTCTAATTATAATTGAGTTATTATCTTATAGATCAATCCCCTTTTGTGGATTCATGATGTCAGGACTTATGTATGACCAAATCCCCTTTTATGGATTGGTCAAACCATGTTTATATGATGTTAATTGAGAAGTCATACCCTAGGGATAATTAAAATGGTTTTAACCACTATTTGAAGAAGTCAGCCCTGCAAAATGAAGAGACAGAACCCTAGCACTTCTCAGCTAGAATAAATAAGAGAGGGCGGTTCCTCATTAGCACACTCAATCAAGTCACTCATCTAGTGCGCAAGTTTGAAGGAAGCTACAGTTAGAAGAAGGAGAAGAGAGAGGCACATTTCTTAGTCTTTGATATTCTCTAGTGTTTGGTATTTTATCTTGGCATTGTATTGGCAATCTATATTAAGGAAATTTTTGTTGGGTTTTCTCCCGTATGAGGGTTTCCCAGGATAAAATCTTGTGTACCTTGTGATTTTGTTTCTTTCAGCGATCTTACTTATGTTGTTATTGTCTAGTAAATTGAAAATAACTTAATAGCAGCTCTAAATTTAACATGTGTTCAAAGATAAAATGAGTAGAGCATATTTCACCGAGTAACCAAAAACGTCATTGTTTCCATACAAGAAAATTAGGGATTTTTATTGGAAGGGAATTTTGGCCTAAAAACCATATAGAGAAGTGTGCCCTAGCCTAGTCAACTCATTGGCAGCTTGAGCACACCTTTTCAGTGGCCAGAGACTACGAAAAGTGAAACCCTATTTTTTACTAGTACCAAAAAATTAGCAAACCAAAACTAGTACGAGAAGTACCATTCTATATTTGCGCAGGCTCAGTTTCAAGGGATAAAATTTGGATTTTTTGAAGACTGAATACACTAGCCTAGTAGCCTCAGCCCAACGCACCTCCTGGTAAGTTCATATTCAATTTTTGAGCACTTTCAATTTTTGGTCATTTTCCCAGCTCTAGGTCAAGATGTATGCAAGTTAGAAGGTGTGGAAAACTTTTTTTTTTTTTAAGTATAGGATTTCACTCATTCTTTAAGAGAACGACCTTGAAAATTTCTTAAAATAAAATGTACTGGAACCCGAATAAGTTGCAGCCAAAGAAAAGTACCTGAAGGATCTGGTTAGGGCCAAAAGAATCATTGCAGGTTCTATTAAAGACCACTTGATCCCTCAAGTGTCTTCTAATAATACTGCAAAATAAATGTTTTATTCCCTAAACAAAATGTATTAAGGAAGGGACATCAACCAAAAGATGAATCTGAGAACCCAACTCAAGAGTACAAATATGCAGAAAGGAGAAATAGTTCATGACTATTTCTATAGGGTTTCTCAATTAAAGGAACAACTAGAAGAAATTGGAGACAACCTAGATGAATATGAACTCATAATTACAACTCTTAATGGTCTCACAATACCTTGGGATGACTTCATCCAAACTATCTCTGCAAGAAAGGACAAACTCCAATTTGACAGTCTTTGGGAAGAATGTGTTCAAGAAGAAGAAAGAGTAGCCAACTGAGAAGCACTATTATTAAGAGATGAAGATAAAGCCCTAGATACTCATGCTAAAGGATAGAATAAGAGGTCTCACTTCCAAAAGGAGACCCACCTTCAGAAGGAATCTCACTCTCCAAATATATTCACCCACTTCCATAAAGAATCTCACCCTCCAAGGAGATTCCAGAAATATCAGAAGAGTCAAAGAAGAGAACAATATTTCTCCTCTTGTCAATGCTATTGTTGGTGAAATTACATGAATAATATATTATCAAACATAAATTATTGATCGAGATTTGTAATCAGTAGAGTTGATGTACTATATGTGTCGATAACAGAAAAGGTTCCTATGTATGTTTAATATATCTTAGATAACAAAACCATTTAGAAACCAACACACTTTTAAAAATAGAAATATTCACACAATTCAAAATATGGAAAGAAACAATCATAAAGAAGGAAAATCTCTTTCTTAGGTGATGGACCTGTTCATTGATGGCTCATGAAAGGAA
The DNA here is from genome assembly GCA_009831015.1 of Picea engelmannii. Lineage (NCBI taxonomy): Eukaryota > Viridiplantae > Streptophyta > Pinopsida > Pinales > Pinaceae > Picea > Picea engelmannii. Next base: position 1,972 of record ML840016.1, on the reverse strand, counting down.
AAGATGAATTTTGATTCTATCTCCTGGAGAAACTAAACAAACAACAATTAAGACTTTGCGCATTCAAAACATTCCATTATAGGTGAATGTAGGGTGAGGGATGGAGGTCTTGATTGTGCATGTGTTAGCAAGGTGTAACCTAATCAATTATGGAAAATAAATCTAAGTTTAGTGGGATGATCCATTAAATCTCGTGCATGGTGAAAGACGGAGATCCAACTATTCCTAGATTTCCACACTTTGCAACAAATTCGAATAGTGAAATCAAAACAAAATAACATGAAATCAAAATAACAGGTACATGAAATGAAAATCTACACTAGCAATTTACAATGATCTTACCAAGATGGATCAGTGGCCCTTATCGATGCCAACATGGAATCTTTTAGATCAGTAGATGGTAACTTCTTAGAGACACAATATCATTGAATTCAAACTTGCATTTGTAACATCCCCGACCACCCATGTCGAGCCACGCTATGCCAGAGAACTCTTACATTCTCTCTGCGGAAAATATTGTAACATACCCAACATCCAACTGAGCTATACCACATAAAATTTTTGAACTGCATGCAATTAAAATATACATGCATAGAACTCCTGCAGAAGCATTATATATAAAATGTAAACATACAAATACATCTGTAAATACATGGATTCACATTGAAATAATAGTAAACATATACATGCATCATATACAGGAAATACCCATAAAAATAAACACAGTTATAACCGCACATATGATAACCCATAAAAATAAACACATAAATAACAATGAAACATGTAAATTTATCACACAATTGGCACTTTTCTTGGTAAGAATGTCACCAACTACATGAAGACCTTCCACGAACCTCCCATCCTTAGAACACACTATTCATCACTCTCAACTGTGAGTCACCCCCGAGTTGGGACTAAACACCACCAGGGTAAAGGGATTCCTAACCAGGCTAAAGGCTCATAGACAACATGAAAGACTCTGTCTCAGGTTCCAACTCAAACTAATAACCTAAAATCCCTCCTTCCCGACATGCATGTCCCACCCAGGAAGTGTGCCCCTTCTCTTCTCAATAGTCCTTTGGCTACCCCACTTCCTTTCCAGGCTTCAACAATAGGCTGGATAGGAAGTCTCAGAGAACTGTAGTTGCAGTTTAGCACCTTCAGAAAATCAATTCCCAGTAATTATCTCAGCCAGATATTTTCTCACTATCTCTTATGTTTGGTATAAATCTCTAGTCTCTACTATCTTTGTATGTTTCCTATGAGATCATAGGTTTCATACCTCCAATCTTTTTCATGTACCTTTCACCATGAGAAGGCCTCCTTATATAACCTTGGAGAGGCCCAACCACTTGAGATATCTTTGGGATAAGTTGAGGATTCATCTCCTTCATTTGAGGATCTTCCCTAAGATCATTAATTGATCTTCTATTCAAATCCAACCACCTTTAGAAATTGAGGATATTCTTCCCTATTTTATCTCAACAAACCAAAAAATCACTCAGAAAAGGGATCGCTCCACCAAAAGGGTGCACAGAGCACTCAAACACTCCCCCAAAGAGGCTCAGGGAGTGCTAGCAGTCCCTGACAATGGCTAGGGGAGCACTCCTCTCCAAAATCCATTTTTGAGTGGTTCTTTCAGTGGAAAAAGGCTTGTACTCCTTATCAACTGATTTCTCTTCTTCAAAACTAGTCTTTGAGGTGTCTTAAGTGTCTTTATGATGTTGTTAGAGGCATGACATAGGGAAGATGATAGGATGATTTTTGTGACACTTGCGACACTTACAACACTTGTAATGATGACACTTGCGACACTATTGAAGTGAGTAATTTTGAGGTGTCTTAAGTGTCTTTATGATGTCATTAGAGGCATGACATAGGCAATATGGAAGCATGATTTTTGTGACACTTGTGACACTTGTGATTAAGATGCGACACTTGCAGACAATATGCGACACTTACAACACTTGTA
>ML840015.1:49125-59551 GCA_009831015.1 Picea engelmannii | reverse complement strand
AAAAGAAAGAATCGCCTCATCAGGACCCTCGAGGCCAGGTTGGCTACAGCCACAGAAAATGCCAAGGGCCAGGCCAACATAGAGATGGAACAGGCTAGATTGGTTGATAAAAATGAGATAGAAACGCTCAAAGTCAAGCTGGAAAAAATGCATTCGGTGATCCGAGAAGGTCAAGTGCAGGCTGGTCAGCAGAGAAATATGATTACAGAGCTACAAGTTTAGTTAGAGGTTGCAGAAAGCAAGATGATCGACGTAGAGGGGTTTAAATCCCGAGCGATCGATATTTGGAGCCAGATCGTTTCTGTACAGCAGAGTCTGCTGGACAAAGTTGGAATGATTCGAGAAGATTGTCTGTTGATGCATCAGATTTCCGAGAATCTGACCGCTAGAGAAAAGAAAGTTGAAGCTGCTCGGGTAGCCTTTCAAGAGGCAGTGATAGCTACCAACAACATATTTTCCACAGATTCTCCAGGGCTCACCATCGCTAAACAAACAAGAGGTAATATTTTGTTAAAAGATTGGGAACATAATATTTCCTTGAGCAAGGAACAGGCTCAAAAAGTAACCTGTTCATTAGAAGAAGCTTTCACTGCCATAGATGGTGAGCTGCTAGAAATGGAGAATGGAGGTGACTCAGAGACACTGAGGCAAATGAACGTAGTGCAGATCTCCCTCGATCTAAAGGAAAAGAATGAAAGAGATTTGGTGCATATCTCTAAGATGGACAGGGTAGATATGACTCAAGTTGATAAACATTTGATTCAACTAAGCACACAACTCAGCACTCTTCACATCATTGATGCACAAATAGGTAATAAACTTCCACAGTTGGCTCGAGAGTGCTATTTTGCCGAGGCCAGCTGTCAAGCAGAGCCGTCACAGCTTGTATCCCAGTTCGTGGATAGGTGTATGATATGCACTGAATCCATGCAAAGACAAGCACCTGGCCCTTTTTGAAAATAGAGTAGAAGAGATGGAGTGATTTCGCTCCTCACAGCTACCAAGCGGAACCTTCACAACTTGTATCCAGTTTATGGACAGATGTATAATATGCACTGAATCACGTAAAATCAAGCACCTGGCACTTTTTGAAAAGAAAGTAGGGAAGGGCAAATTTGTATAAATAGATCACCAAAAGAAGAACCAATAGGGGGCTGGACTTTTTCGGCATCGATTGTAAATAGAGTTTTACATTGAAGAAGTTAATATACAAGCAATTTGAAGATTCTCAATTCCGTCCAGACTGTATTATCAAGTTTGCTTCTTTGTGCTTTATGTTTCATTTCATTTCGCTTATTCATAACTGATGTGCTTTGTTATAATTTAGTACGACCACTACTATAACAAAAGAATTCTGTTTTTCTGTCTCTGTCTATTGTTTTTCCTCTGCATCGGCTATCAGCGGGTGTAAGACCAATTCACATTTTCAGAATTCTACGTTTACCCTCGGCTACGTCGGTTATTTTCTCACCAATTTCTTCTTCTGCTTATATGTGACTTTTCTTTTGACAGGAACCTCATGTTATATGCAGCTAAATGTTTTCCTTCCGCATCACACTTTTATATTAAATTATAATTCAGTTACAGGAAAGGGCCTTCTTTTGCAATTTTTATTTCGTTCAGAAAACGTAAAAATCTCTCTTTATTTCGACCAAATTGAAACAGCGTCAAAATCTCTCCCCAAATCGTTTCCATAGGAGTATTGTTCCTCAAATGACTGTCCCTGCAGCTACTCAACCTGATATTCAACCCAGATTCTCTAATCAAAATCATATCGCTTTAAATCTCTTTGATATAATCCTTAAAACTGCTAACAACCGGGAGGAATTAGAACATTCATGGGCAGCCATTGAACAAGATATTACTACCCAGGAATAGTTGGAAGCTAGACAACAAGAACGTAGAAATCCTCATTAGTTTCCAATACCGAAGGTTAGTATAATCCTTTATCAACCTTTAGTATACTTTCGGATGCCTTGACACTGTACTTTAAATCCTTAAGTACAGACTCAGGAACAACAGTTTGGACACCCTGAAAGAAAATATGGTAACATCACCTATTCTCGTATTCTGAAATTGGGAAAACAATTTTCATGTGCATATAGATGCATCAACTATAACACTAAGAGCAATTATGGTGCAACCAAGAGAAGGGGATTTGGACCATCATATAGCATTTGCAAGCAGGAAACTATAAGAATCATAGCAGAACTACAATGCTGCAGACAGAGAAGGCATAACTATGGTCTATGCACTTCAAAATTTCAGACATTACTTACTGGGAAAATACTTTAAGATGTTTACAGATCATTCAACCCTCAATACCTAGTCAACAAGCTAGTGTTGGGGGGGAGGATCTGTAGATGGCTACTGTTGTTTCAAGAATTTGATTTTGAAGTGATAGTCAAACCATGGAAACTAAATGAAGGACCGGATCACCTGTCAAGGGTCACCAATGGAAAGGAACCTACAAATTTAGAGGATAACTTCCCTGATGCACAATTATTTTTAGTCCAGATAGTCGATGAATATTTTGCTGATATTGTTGAATACTTGAGTACAGGGGTTGCACCACAAGAGTTTAACATTACGCAGAAGAAAAATATGGTAGTCAGAGCTGCAGACTATCAATTGATTATTGGAAACTTATACAAGATGGGTGCATACATTATTTTGAGAAGATGTGTACTAGAACAGGAAAGGCCTAGAAGTTTGGCAAAAGCACACGAGGGAATAGTTGGATTACATTATACAGGAAAAGCTACTTTGCAGAAGGTATTACGCAACCTATGGTGGCCAACAATTCACAGAGATGCTAAGGAATACTGCCAGAAATGTGATGTCTGTCAAGGGGTTGGTAAACCTAACAGAAGGGATGAGATGTCCCTAATACCACAAGTAACCTTGCAGGTATTTGACAAATGGGAAATAGAATTTGTGGGACCAATTAACCCACCAACAAAAAGATCAGTAGCAAGTTATATCATTACTGCAACATAATACTTAAAAAGATGGGCAGAAGCAACACTAGTAAAATATTACAGCGCAGAGACAACATCACACTTCCTGTTTGAACAAGTGATCACTATATTTGGTTGTCCAAATATTTTGATGAGTGACCAAGGTACCCACTTTATCAACAGTACTATCAAGGCTATGACTGAGGATTTTGAAGTCTATTATCAGAAGAGTACACCATACCATCCAAAAGCACATGGAACAGTAGAAGCCTTCAACAAGATCTTGGAGAATGCTCTGACAAAGATATGCAATGTCAACATGGATGATTGGGATTTGAAAATACCAGTAGTACTATGGGAATACAGGAATACATGTAAGAAGTTGACAAGATAGACACCATTCAGGTTGGTGTATGGGCAAGAAGCAGTGGTACCACTGGAATTCCTGGTACCCAGTCTGCACGTAGCAGTAATTACCAACATGACATAATGAGGTACAGTAAAATAAAGGCTAATTCAACTCACAGAAATGGAAGAGGATAGGATCCTGGAAGGATTTCATCAAGAAGTACAGAAAGCAAGAGACAAATCTTGTCATGAAAAACATATCAAGCGAAAGAGTTTCAAGGAAGGAGACCTAGTCTTTCTCTATGACAATAAATTTTTGCAACATCTTGATAAATTAAAAATGCATTGGCTAGGTCCCTATGAAGTAAAGAATGTCACATATGGGGGATCTATACAACTAAAGGATCTTGTAGGAGCAGAGCTAAAAGGAATGATCAATGTGAGTCGACTGAAACTATATAGGGAAAGTCGACCTCCTAGCACTTAAAAGTTACAGTGCAGTAAGAATACATGTACATATTGTATATAGTAGATGTTAGAAGTAAAAGAAAAAAATCCAAAAAAAGAGGAAATGTAACAAAAAGACAAAAATATAGGAGCAGATGAGAAGTTTTGATGTAATAGAGTTATTAGTACTAACAATGCACTGCAGAAAAACTATTGTGAAGACACTGCGCATTGGAAAATAGTTGACAGACATAAAAAGTGGAGCGCGCAGGAAAAAGTGAAAAAGTGACAATTGTCAGTGTGAAACAACTATCAACACACCGTCCCACTATAAAGATGAAAAAGGGGGGGAATTTGGTCATTTGTGTTTTTTCTCTAAGGAGAAGAGTGAAGAGTGAGAGTTGAGCACGAGAGAGGGTGAAGTGATAACAACAAGTGGAGATTTGGGGTCAACAGTTTGAATTTTCGCACGATGTCGCTATCGAGAGTTGGAGCGTCGAGTAGGGTCAGGAAGAACACAAGAAGTAGTACTTGGGTGACAAAAATAGGAACAAAGGAGATTCCCACAGTTGTGGATGTGCAGGATATTCACACACCAGAGTATGAGTTGACTACCATGCATGTGGAGGAGGAACAAATTCTAGCACATGAGGTTAGGCAACCGGAGGAGGATGCAGAAAGGATGGAATCTGATGCATCCAAGGGAAAAGGGCCACAATAGGGAGAACAAGCCATGGGCTCGACTCAGGAGGGTCTATAGCACGGCCTAGAGACAGAAAAACAACAGGAAAGAGAGTCTCAGGACATACCAAGAATTGGGGTATCGTCCCCACAAGGGAAGAAGAAGGCACGAGAAGAGAGCATTGCGCAAGGCGTACAACACACACAAGCGGAATTTTCCATAGTGATTCCGAAAATCCACAAGAGAGTGAAGGTCGATGAAGAAATGGTGGGAGGAGTAGATGCCCTCAAATACTCCAACCATGACATGGCAGACACAGTAAAATTCCTAGACTTGCTGCCACAGAGCTACTTGGAGAGCAGGGGAAAGGGTCCATCAAGAGCGCCACTGCTGGAGCCTGCACAGTGGATCCTAGGGTTATACAACACGAGAATCATGAATTTGTTGGACATACTGCACTTTGGGCGCGATAAACAAATCAATGGATGTGTCAAGAAACTCCTAGAAAGGGTGCATGGAGGAATTCTTTGGATGGATAGGTCAGTGCCTATCAATGTCGACTTAACTGGAACAATCACAGGGCTACCCATGGATGGGGAAAAACCATAGTAGTATTTAGAGGAAAAAACGAAAGTAAAATCCATCTTGGATGAAATAAAGGAAAACTATGGTGCAGGGAGAGGCAATAGTGGAATCAAGATCAGTGACATCAATGACCCTATGACACTATTTGCAACAAGGTTTTTAGGGTGAAAAATAATGCGCAAATGTAGAAAAGAGGAGGTACCAATAGGAGTGGTAGCAGCTGCAGCATAGTGCACAAAGGGGAGATTGATGAGCTGGGCCCCTTATTTACTAAATTCCTTTCTCGAAGATTGCAAGGACACAAAAGATTGTGGCTCTGAGTCCCACTATTCATGGTTACTCATCCTCATTACATTGGTGGGATGGAAAGAACCCACATACAGTTGATTCCTTCTAAGGATAGGAAAGTGTGGTGCAGCGTGCTACATGTCTCTTCGAAGCACAACATATCCCAAGGAAAAGAAAATCAACAACGACATGTTTGCATTGTACTTAATGGATATCCAAAGAATATTGGCAGATACATGGAGGATCTCCCCATAAACTATCCAGGATTTTGGACAGATAGTGAATTTCCAGGCATCGCGCCACAATATGTGGTTGCAGGAAAAGAGGGATCCATCCAAGGAGTGGCTGCAACTGAAGTATTGTGTGACATCGCAGGATATCCACATGGAGGTCCAAGACTAGCCTAAGGAGTGGAAAGTTCCAGAGATTCCAAGAATAACACCAACGATACAAAATCATATGCGGGGTAGAACAATCCCCGCGCAACAAACAAGTAGGAATGGCACTAGTAAGAAAAAGAAGACAACAACAGGTGTTGGTTTAATTCCTTCTTCTATCCACTGTCTGAGTTTATTGACCCAGGGTTCATGTCTGTTGGGTTTCCAACAAAGCCTCTAAAACTATCGGCCTTCCTAGTAAACCAGAAGGTAGCACAACACACAGAATGCATTGCGCAGTCTCACCCGAGATAGATTTAATGGGTGGTTGTAAGACTCATGTGTTTACAGCCTAGGATTGAGTGTGAGATAAGGGAGATGAATATTGACCCATTATTATCACTGTAACTGCAATACACTATCATTTTTTAATACGTAGGAAGTATAACAACTCATTCGTTAAGCAAAAAAATAGCTATTGAAAAGATGATAAAGATAAACATACATTCATCACATAACACATATGTTACAGTGGTTCACCCCCTCCTGGGCTACGTCCACAAATATTTGGGTCTTGGCTCTTTTGTTATGGTATTTCCACATCTACAACATCGCATGCTTTACAAAACTCCATAGTCAGGTAAGATCTACATGAGGTGGACTAGATCGCACTAGGCTCCCCAGCCTGTGATCTAACCCCCAAGATATACCTTCCTACATCCTCTCTAGCTCAACAACTTACAAAATAAATCATACAACAAAAACCCTTACATATCGCATCAACTTAAGCGTAACTACTATAGCAATAATAATCTGAACAACAACCCTCTATAATACCTCAGTATCTATATTTATACATTTATGGCTCTTCATCCATTACAATACCTTACCAAAACCCTAACCCTACCGTCGTTAGGTCTTTCTCCCATGCATGTGTAATGTTCTTCCTTCCAGTTGTTGCTTTCCTTGCATGCGCACGTGCTATGTTTCCTTCCAGCTGTCGCTTTCCTTGTGCTTTCTTTCTTTCCAAAAAATGCCTTTCTTTTTCAGCTTGGCCTTTGACCCGCCTCCAACAGGCCTCCAACACTAACATATGGCTCGTCCCAAGCCACCTAACCTTTGTGTGCTCCCTCGATCTCCTTGGTGATCGCTTGGAAATTTTCCTTGAGCTCTGCTACCTGTGTCTTCGCCTACGCAGTCTTCTCCTTGAGTGTGTCCACCATCTGGACTGCAATTTTGTCGTTGATCCATTCCACACACTCTACTTGGGTCTGTGTTATTTGTGTTTTGGCTCCTTCTTCCTATTCCAGTACTTCTGCTACCCACTCTTGCAACGGTTCCATTTGAGACTATCGCTCCTGTTTCTGGGTTTTCGCAGTAATTATCTCTTCCTGCAATCTCTTTATGTCCTGCATCCCTTTGATGCGTTCTGTAACTGGAATTTTCCTCTGCCTCTGCTTGAGTTCTTGGATCGTTGAGTTGATCATTTCTTCTTCCTTGTCCCACTTTTGGATCTGTTGATCCTCCTCTAATCTAGTCCAAAGTTGCGTTGCTTTATCAAACAAGTCAACTGTTGTGCTGACCTGCTGCTCTATCTCCTGCAGCTGCGCTCTTGCTTCCTGCTTCCTTTGCTCCTTTACTGCTAGTGGTGTGCTTGGTGTAAGTTGCTCCCAGAGATTTGCGATCTCCTTCTGATATTGATCGATTGCCTATGCAATCTGATCAATCTTTTCTGTTGTTGTAGTTTCATCCCTCCACGTGGCCTGTGGAATCTTCTCATAAGTTCCTACCACTTTATTCTCCAATCCTTTTATGCGCTCCCATTCCTCCTGGGTCTCATATTTAGCCTGCTCATAGACTATTTCCAGCGTGTCTCGCTTCTCTGTTGCTCGTTGCAATTCAACTAAGTTTTTGTGTGCGCGAGACTGTACCTTGTGGTTTATGCTAACCTGCAACTAGTGGAGTGCCCTAGTTGGCATCTGCGTCAACACCAGTTGGATTTGGCTTAAGTCCTTCAAGGGTGTTTCCTCCACAATCTCATCCATTCGCAGCATACTGAGTGTGATATGGAATGTTGTGTTCAGGTGCCGTAGTGAGTGAACTGGGTATCATTCTTCTTCTTCAACTCTTTCTGTTGTCTATGGTGCTGATGGTTCTTTCCCCTGGTTCTTGTTTTCAGCCCTTCCCTGATTTGCTTGAGGAGATGTCGCACGACTGCCAATTTCTCTTCAATCCTATCCCTATGGTTCGCAGCATGGTCAAATTCCTTGAATAGACAATCTTGGACCATTCGGGCTATCATCTCTCCATCGTCATCCATGATCATATACTCTAGAGGTGTTCTTTGTGCCTTTGAATTCTTGTGCGCACCCCCTGTTTGCATGGCTGTCCTCTTATTCCCATCGGGTTCCCATGAGTTGGGATTTGTTGTGTTCTCTTGCGCAGAATCAACCTATTTATGTTGCTCCTTGGTCGGCTGTGTCTTATCCTTCTTCCCGTTCTGGGTCCCTATCTTTGTTGGCCCTTCGTTTGTCTGCGTTGTTTTTCTCTGTCCCGTTCTTCATCTCTTGGGCACTTGGATTTCTTTTGGCTGGGTTTATTCCTTCCCTATCTATTCTTCTGCTATTTTTTCCAGCAATTCCTGGGTTATGGCTGGAATCTTCCATTCATCTTCCCAGTCTTTGATTACCAATTCGATGTATCCCTCTGTGATGCAGTAATTCATCTGTAGCCAATGTTTATCAGGATCCTTCCTCGCCTGTATACACATTATAAGTCACATGGCCTGGAAGTTGGCAGTGTCTTTATACCACACGACAGCCTCAGGTGTGATCCTCCACATCTTGAAAATGGCTTTATGTAGGTCGCTTAGGTATCCTTCAAATATGGACCCGTTCATCCTTTTGTGACTAGCATTCAAAGTAGCCTTTAATCGTAAGTATCTATTTCCCTGGTTTGCTTTGGGTCTAGTACAAAAAGTGACATACCTTGGTTCCCTCCAACCCATAAAGGCTATTAGTGTGATCAACCATGAGTAGTGAAACTCTCTGCCTAGAAGTTGTGCATCCTTGCAGTCATCAAGGAACAAGTTCAAGAGGTATGGTGCCCAGATCACTGTGGTGCCCTCTGCGCACTGTGCTGCAATTACGACAAATCTAGCTGGAACTTTCTCCCTGTGACATTTTCTTAGCAACTTGCAAGCTAAGATTTTCACGCTCAATTGTGTCATAGCATCATTGATCCTTTTGATGATGATCCCTCTTGTCCCCCTATCAGTTCCATACTTCTTCTTCATCTCTTCTTCTAGTGCCTTCTCCATGTTTTAGTCATCAAGAAAGTGCGTAGGATCCATGCCCCAAGATGGAAATCCTGTTATGTTGGCCATAAGATCTACATCTATGGAGACTACCTTGTCCAACCACATATCCCCTCCGTGTGTGAATGCTAACAGTTTTTTGACGCATGTGATTGCGTGTTGGCCTCTGCCAAAATGTGGTAGGTTCAGCAGACCTAAAATTCCTATCGTCTCTAGCCCTGTTGCCCATTGGAGTGGCTGACTAATCGATTCCCCAACCATATTTGTGCCCACCGTCTCCATGTATACCCTCTTTGCAAGTTTTGGGAACATGTCTTCGTCTGCTACATCGTGATATGAATATTTTAGCTTTCCTATAAAACCCAGCAGGTCTGGTCCTACTTGTACCCCATCTGGTATACGTGGTAGAACGATTTTTGCAGCAGGTTTCTTGTGAGGTGACCTAGGTATCTGTATCTTGTCTTTCTTCGGTGGTGGTGGTTGGCTCGAAGTTCTAGCGGCTTCCAGTTGTTCCCCAGTACACCATTCCGGCCAACCTGAGACATCTTCGACCATCCCTTATGCTAGGTGGTCTGATATGGTCGTTTGAGATTCGTCTAGCTCAACTGTTGCTTTTAGATTTGGTGTCGTTCCATTGAATTGTGGAGCTTCTTTGGTGTTTTCTGGTTGTACCTCCTTCAGGGTTTCTGTGTCCTGATTCGGTTGCTCCTGTACCACTATCGGTATTTCTATGTTCGTTCCCTCTGTTGTTGGCTATGGTATTTCTTCCAGTATAGGTGTTAAATTCACCGGTATCATGTCTGGAGATGGGATTTTGTCGATATTGACGATTTCCAACGACTGTTGTTAACTTTCTTCCATCTTCCCTCGTGACCTAGTTTTAACTCTGGTTGGTCTGGCACTCTGGCTTGATTTTGTTTTCTTGGGTGGTGCCATGGCGTGGAATATCAAAATTTTTTGGGTTTGAGTGGTCTCTGTGACTTTTGTGAATTTTCCCTGTGGTTTCCGACCTCTATCGCTCTCTGTCTGCTCTTTTTTCGCGAATAGACTGTTTTCTTCCACGCCTGTGTGTTGTATGGGTTTCCCATGAAGCTTGTCGATGATGCTTCCTTCATTATGTGTTTAATGCACCTTAACTATGGGTTCAATGTATCTCCGATGGTTTTGTACTTTCCATTACTTTTCCTTTCTGTCTCCAGTTGATGCATTTTAATGTGGCGTCCCATCGGTCCTTGTCGTCCTTTACTTCCACCTAGTGTTGTCATGTCTTCCTTCTTTTGTCGACTTTCCTTTTACCACTTGTTTCCCTTTTGTATAAGACCATTGTCCTTCTCCTCATTGATTATGCGTGCCTTTTCTTTCTTTCGGTGTGATACGCCTCTGTTGGTATTGTTTCCAATCTTTTTTTTTTTTTTTTATTGCG
>ML840015.1:21144-42810 GCA_009831015.1 Picea engelmannii | reverse complement strand
TAGTCATAATTAGTCATTATCCAATCTCCTATATTTTAGGAGAGAATATTCCACCTGGAGAATATTCTCTTTCAGTTCACACTTCAGTTTGACTAGTTAAGTTGAGTTTAGATGTTGCATTGGGATCATCACCATGCAAAATTGGGATCATCACCATGCTAATTCGACGTTGCCTTGGCATCATCACCAAAGTGACGCATTAGCCTTGATTCCTTGAGTTAACTCCTCACTATTTTTTGTTTAGTCGGTTAACTGAAGACTAGTTGACTAGTTAACTCAACTAGGTGGCAGTTCACTCCTGTAACTGCTTGAGATACTAGAATAGGTGGCAGTTCACTCCCGTAACTACTGGTGTGTGTCCAGATCACTCTAGACCACCACTATGGTGACTTGGTTCACCTCAAGTCGAACTCATTGAGTTATACAAAGTATATCATGTGTAAATTATTCATTATTCACAACGGTTAATGAAAATTCTTTCCATTCTTTCTCTCCTTCTTCTTCTTTTTCCAATTCTCTCTGCAAATGTGTGTATCATTGTTTAGCTAGATCTATTCTGTGTAGGTCAACACATTTACAGATATATGGTCAGGTCCTTCATTTAATTTTCCTGGCTTGACTATTACTTCAAATTCAAATTCTTGAAATAGGAGTAACCATCGACATATTCTCCCCCCCAACACTGGCTTGTTGACTAAATATTTTAGGGTTGAGTGATCCATGAACATCTTAAAGTGTTTCCCCAATAAGTAGTGTCTGAACTTTTGCAGTGCATAGACCATAGCTAGGCCTTCGCTTTCTGTCATGTTATAGTTATGTTTTGAGTCGGATAGCTTTCTGCTCACGAATGCTATTGGGTGATCCAAGTCTCCTGCTCCTGGCTGCTCCAAGATAGCTCCAAGTGCTATGGTTGATGCATCTACATGCACATGGAATGTCTTCTCCCAGTCTGGAAATACTAATATCGGCGTGGTAACCATCTTTTCCTTCAGGGTGTCTGGACCGTGTTGACACTCATCGTTCCACTGGAACTTTGTGTCCTTTCTTAACAAATTTTTCAATTGTGCAGTAATCTACGCATATCCTTTGATAAATTTCCTGTAGTATCCCATATGTCCCAACGTCGCTCTTAGTTGACGGACTATTTTTGGCAGGGATGATTTTAAGGATGAAAATTTATATTAAAATGTAGAAACATGGGCTAATCTTACTAGTCCTTAATATGTAAAATGTAAAATGTTTGGCGATTTTGTAAAAATATTCAAATTTCTAAGGTTTTTGTATAGTTTCTATAATTTTTTGGCAATTTTTAAGGTAAAATAATTTTAATTTATGGAATTTGGGCGAATCATTTTTAGAAAAAATGGAAACTGGCGAATCGTTGTTTGGGAAAAACCATGAAAATTAGCCCATTTGAGAAATTTAGCCCCTAAAATCATCTATGGTTTTTGGTGGTTGTAAGTTAACAATAACTACAATCTTTGTGGGATATACTAATAAACCCTGCTTACATACTATATGGCCCAATAGTATCCCAAACGGTGTTCCAGATATGCATTTCTTTATGTTCAGTGATATCTGGCACTCTCTTCATCTTTCTAACATTAGGCGTAAGACTTCTACGTGGTCTTTCAACAAACTGTAAACTGTCCAATCGTCTAGGTACACTTCTAGGAACTGATGGATGAATTCCTTAAACACATCAATGACTACTCTGGGAAAAATTGTTGGTGCATTCTTCAGTCCAAACGACATGATTGTGTATTGGTAGGATCCCCATTCTGTCGCAAACGTGGTCTTGTATCTGTTTTATTGTGCTATCTTGATCTGATGGTATCCTGAGAATCCATCAGTAAATGAGTAAGCTTCATGTCCACCTACATTTTCTAACACTTCGTCCATGAACGGTGTGGGGGATGGGTCATGTAGGCATGCATCGTTCAACTTCCTCAAGTTGACGCATATCATGAGCCCCCCTTGTTTCTTGTCCTGAACTACCATCGGGCTTATCCATTCTGATTCTTCAACTGGTTCTATGATGCCTGCTTCGATTATCCTATCGATCTCAGCTTTGACTTTCTGCTTATATATTGGGTTTAATCTGTATGGTCGTTGTCTGATTGATCTCGCTTCATATCTTAGTGGTATCTTCATTTCTCCGAGCTCTCTGGTTATACCCTTCATCTCTGTAAATGTTGCGGGGAACAGGTCACTGTATTCGTGCAACAGTTCTGTTATGATTTCCATTGTTTGCTCATCCCAGTAGTCTCCAATGTTGGCCATCTTGGGATTCTTGACTGTCCCAATGTTGACTTTCTTTACTTTGATTAACGCAAAAATGACTTTTGATTTTATGGGTGGTCCTTCCACCTCTCTTTCTCCTTCCACTTCTTCAATCTTAATATCGCGTGAATCGTCTTCATCTAGTGCTTCCTCTTGTACATGGTAACATGACAATAGTGCCTTGACTGTATGTTTGTTCTTTTGTTGATCTTCTGTGATCAATTCTACTTCTGGTGCTTTGATGAATATCACTCCTCTTATCCGTTTAAGCGCAACATCTATGTTGGGGTTCTCATGCTCGAATGAGAAAGTGAATGTAAAATTCTGTTGCAATGTCATCTAGGTCATAGTTCATTTGTGCAGTTCCTGGTTTGTATACCAATTCGCCGATATGCCCTCTAGGGTGTGTATGAAGTGATGAGGCCATTCCTCTGGAGGTGTCAATTTCCACAATGTTCTACACTTCTCCAATTGTTTCGCTGGTGCCCCTTGTCCATCATACCTCTGTTGCTTGTTGTTTTTCTGTTCTGCATTGAACCTTATGTGCAGTAACCGCTTACATTGGTATCAATATGTGATTGTCTCTTTGTGTGCACCCCACCATCTTGCGGGTGTGGCCTTGAGTGCTAAATCAAGTGCTAACAGTTTTTGGTTCTCTAACACTGGATCTTCGTACTGTGTCAAGAATGTTTTCAAATCATTTATTCCGTGGAAATTGGGTGGTTCCCTAATTTATGTGCCTACCCATTGTATTGCACGGTCTATTCATGCACATCTTCTTGTGGAAACTTCGTGTAGCCTTTATTGCCAATTCTCTAAACTAGTGTCTGAATCTGTTGCAAATGAAGTAATCCTCTGCCAACAGAGTATCACATCTACAGTTGGGTTTACATAATCCTCATCGCGTGAAGTTGTTCTGTGCAACTAGTCGATTTCCTCTAAGTCTAGGCAAGTAGGTTCTACAAACCTCTCCCCTTCTGATGGGTCTAATGGCGCAATGACCCTGTATTCTCCTGACTCAAATTTCATTTTCCTGGTCTTCAAGTTGATTATGGTCTAGCTGTCAAATTCCCAAACTAGACTAAGAACCGTTGGTTATGGTGTTGTGTCGTCCACTATTTCAATGACTTCAAAATCTGCTTTAGTTCGCACTCCATTTAGGTCTACTATTAATCCTTTCAGTGTATCGATTGGAAAGACTCTGTGTTGATTTTCTGGTTTCAATTGAACAGGTGAATATCCTAATGTGGGCTCTCCCATGCATTTTCATGTCTTCTTTGGTAGTACATTGACTTCAGATCCTAGATCCAGTATGATGTTTCCCATGTTGAAATCTCCGATGCTGGCATTCAGTTTGAATTCCCTACTGGTTCTTCTCCTTGTATGTAGGTGATTGACAATTTTTGGTTCTAGTTTTTCTTCCATCTCCACACTACATTTTTCTAATATGTTTTGCAATATTTTCATAGATGATGGATCAATTAATACTTTTACACATGATTGCAAAAATCCTTTGATTGTACTTACTCATCCCATGGGTTTCATTTCATTGGTATGATCCAATAATGGAGGCATCTCGTACTCTGGTGCTTCCTTGTTTTGCTGCGCAGTTGAATTTGACGCTATGTCTTCCTTCTAAAATTCTTGTCTGGATTTTGTAAATATTGCCTTCTCATTCTGCGCGTCGAACTATATCCTTGGTTCAACGTTCTTATTTACCCACTGGTTTTGTACTGGTTCTTGTTGGACAACGTCGTTGCCTATTTTAGCTCCTCCATGAGTAACTATATTGATGTTTCATCCTTCATCCCTTGCTTCGATGGAAATCCATTGAACATTTTGGTTGTTCTGGTTCCCCTTTTCCTAGATCTTTACTAGTAGTGTCGAACATTCCTCTGTATCATGGTCTGATGCATAGTAATACATACAAGTTGTTGGTGGAAGCGAACATTCCCTTGCATAATGTCCCGGTTGTTGAAAATTGTGACATACCATTGGTCCTCTACCTCGTCCGAAACCTCCTCGGGCTCATCCTCCTCCTCTGTAGCCTGCTTGATCTCCTCTCGGTGCGTTATACTGATGCGCCTGACTATACTTTGAGGTATTGTACTGAAGTTGTGTCGTGTTGTATTGCAATTGCGCGTTATTATATGGTTGTTGCGCAGTATTATATTGTTGTTGCACAGTGTTGGATGGAGCTAGACCTTGATTAAACGATGGTGCAACTTGCCCAGTCATCATTTTTGCCTACACTCTATATGCATATGATGTCCTTTCTCTCATCAACTCCATAGTTCTACAATCTTTGTCGTCGTGGCCTACTGACTTGCAAAAGGTACAGTAGGAACTCTTTGGGACTGTATGATATTTTAGCATCATCGTGCAGTGGTAAGGGTCATGACCCGGTTTCTTGCAGATTTTGCACCATAGTCCTCCTGTTGGTAGCGGATTTGGCATTCCTACTGCCATATACTGCGCGAATATTGGACATTCGTTCTTGCGGTGTCCTTTCATCCTACATGTGGTACACCAAACGACTTCTCGTTTGTCCTTTTTCTTATTTCGGTTCAGTTGAAACGTTAAGTTCTTCAAGTCCTCCTTCAGTTCTTCGATAGTTGGGTTTGTCTGCTGATACTGATTTTATTCCAGTTGTAAGGCTGCCTACAAAGATTCTTCCTGTGTTTGGAACTTCTTTTTTTGCAAAGGGTATTTTAAGTGTGGTAATAGTGAATTGACAAATAAGTGTCTATGTTGCATCTCGGTCATGAGATACTTCAACTTCCCCTTTAGTCACTTGAATCTCTAGTCAATATCCCATACAGACTCTCCTGGTTTCTGTCTTATTTCAATTATCTCATTCATGTACTGATCCTCTGAGCTTGGCTTTTGGAACTCATTTATCAGTAACTTCTTAATGGCTACCAGTGTCCTTGTCATCCCAGGGGCACTATTTGTGTCTAAAGTCATGTACTAGTCTAGTGCGTGGTCTCTTAGCATAATAGCTAGTTGCATAAATTTGGTATCTTCATCAGTGATTTGTTTTGCTTCCCAGATATTTGCACAAATGAACAAATGTTTCTCAGGGTATTCTATTGCTTCTCCTCGAAATTTGGGTAACCTGATGGTGAGATCGTGTCCTGCCATTTTGAATGTTGAACTACTAACTCCGTGCGGTGTAGATACTTGACTAGTGATGCCTAAACTAGCTCCCCCAGTTGTTGTTCCTTGTGTAGATGTACTTCCTGCTGTCTCACTGCTTCTGAACTTCAGTTGTCTAAACGGTGGTGTTCTCTTGGGTGTATTAGTCGCACATGGGTTTATGGGTTCCACACTGACATTAATATGGATAGGATTGTTGCCTTCTCTTCCCGCTCTTGGACCTCTCGTCTTCCTCTCATATGTTGCACGCAGAATTTCCTCAATCTGCTCCATAGCCTGAAGATCCTCTACCTCTTCCTCATCACTCGCCAAGCCTTCCCTCGCGGCTACGACTCTCTTCTTGGTATTCACCTTGTATTGGTAGGGTAGTCTGCTACGCATCTTTCCATCTGTCGCCATGATTTGCTTGATCTGGTCGTCATCCATCATGATTGGGTCCAAGGGTTCTTCCTTCTTTCCCTTATCCTTTCCTCCTTCCATTTCTCATTTCTTTGTCAGTGCTTCCCCCCTTCCTCCATGAACGCAAGGAAGTTTAGTTGTCTAATTCCATTGTCATTATACCTTTGTTATATAGAAATATATTAATCGAAGTATAGAGCGATCGAATGTACCTTCCTCGAGGTCCCCGTAGAAACTCTTGCTCCACTGCGCTGTACGACTTCACTGTGTCTACTCCAAACTATGTTATAAAACCAACCACAATACTATCAAGACAAAAGTCTACTGCGCAAGCGAATTCGTTGTTCACCTGCTGAAGTTTCTCAATCTATATTGGGTTCCACTCTAGCCGTCGAATCCGGTTCATTGCATGATTATCCTTTAACCTTAGTATCCACTCCTACAATAAATGTGGAAAATCACAGAAAAAGACTTCGTGCAAATCATTAAATACGTATCTCTCTAGATATTTGTTGGGTGTTACTCTCGGGTTTCTATTCTCTTTCTATGCAAACTCTATCTCTTTTGTTCTCAACCAGCTTTCAATGTATGCTTTTGTGGGATTCCACGGTCTCAACATCCCCTTCCATTGGATCATTTCTTTCTTCTTTTCTTCGCTCTTTTCTTGGTCAACTTATCTCATCTACTCAACCCTTTCATGTGCCTACCAACGACAACATAACCATTTTTTGGTTTAATTTCTTCTTCTATCCACTGTCTGATTTTATTGACCTAGGGTTCATGTTTGTCGGGTTTCCAACAAAGCCTCTAAAACTATCGTCCCTCCTGATAAACTAGAAGGAAACACAACACACAAAATGCGATGCACAGTCTCACCCGAGACAACTTTAATGGGTGGTTTTAAGACTCATGTGTTTACAACCTAGGATTGAGTGTGAGATAAGGGAGCTGAATATTGACCCATTATTATAACTGTAACTGCAATATACTATCATTTGTGAATACGCAGGAAGTATAACAACTCATTTGTTAAGCATAAAATAAGCTATTGAAAAGATGATAAAGATAAACATACATTCATCACACAACACATATGTTACCATGGTTCACCCCCTCCTGGGCTACGCCCACAAATATTTGGCTCTTGGCTCTTTTATTATGGTATTTCTGCATCTACAGCGCCACGCTCTTTACAAACCTCCACAGTCAGGTAAGATCTATATGAGGCGGACTAGATCGCACCAGGCTCCCCATCCTGTGATCTAACCCCCAAGATCTACCTTCCTACATCCTCTATGGCTCAACAACTTACAAAATAAATCATACAACAAAAACCCTTACATATTGCATCAACTTATGCGTAACTACTATAGCAATAATAATCTGAACAACAACCCTTTATAATACCTCAGTATCTATATTTATACATTTCTGTCTCTTCATCCATTACAATACCTTAACAAAACCCTAACCCTACCGTCGTTAGGTATTCCTCCCATGCATGTGTATTGTTCTTCCTTCCAACTGTTGCTTTCCTTGCATGCGCGCGTGCTATGTTTCCTTCCAGCTGTCGCTTTCCTTGTGCATGCTTTATTTCCCAAAAACACCTTTCTTTTCTTCCTCGGCCTTTGGCCTGCCTCCAACATGCCCCCAACACTGACATATGGCTCATCCCGAGCCACATAACCTTTGTGTGCTCCCTCAATCTCCTTGGTGATCACTTGGAACTTTTCCTTGAGCTCTGTTGCCTGTGTCTTTGCCTGCGCAGTCTTCTCCTTGAGTGTGTCCACCGTCTGGACTGCAATTTCACAAACAACAGAACAAGTGTGCACACAAGAAGCACAAATGGAGGCACATGAGACATTTATGGAAGAAGAAAGGGTGCATGATACATGCAGAGATACACAAATGCCAGAGGCATCTGAGCCATTAGATGCCCAGAGAAAAAGGACAGGGGAGCAAGCAAGTGGCTCCAGGAGAAGGAGAAGGCCCACATAAAACCAATGGAAACATCACTGATAGTAGATGATGTGGAGTTGATAGCCACGACAGTTGAAGATAGACTGTCAGAGATATGGGAAAATGCGGGGAATCACAGGGCTTCAATTCTGGAGAAAGTACATGAGGTAAAAATTGCGCTAGAGCAGTTGAGGATTAGGGTAGAGTAGAAACAGAAAGAGACACCAACACCAACTAGAGAAGGAGCACCTACTAGAGACACAATGCAGATTACAGCACAGGGAAGTGCAAATTTTATCATAACACCGGAGATGGTGTTCATCGATGAGGAAACAACATAGAAGCCCTTGAAGAACATCGAGACATTGGACTTGGTGTTATCCAAGATTCCAACAAAGGCGCTATACAAATTATAGGTTAGCATTGCACAAGAGATTCATTCCAGAGCAAGGTCTGACACGACGAATTTACAATTAGCAGAGGAGGAGAATGTTATATTGAAGGAAGTCATCAATGAAGAAGGGAAATAGAAAAATATAGCGCAACATAAATTGGAGGAGATGGAGAAACATATAAGTGCAATATTTCAAGCCATCCCCGACAACGCAGAATTGGAGGGAGCATCTTCTGAAGAGAAGATGAGGAAAATAGTGCAGGCTTTGATGCAATATAAAGAGTAGATCAAAGAACTGGAGGAGCGTGCAGTACCTTCTACTCCTTCAGAAGTCACAACACAAAGAGAGCAAGACGCGACATCATCTGCAGAGAACATCGCGCAGAGCATACATAGAATGACCGAACTGTTGGAGAAGAGCGCCCAGCTATGGACACAGCTATTAGAGGATGGGACCCTACAAGAGCTACAAGGGAAGGAAGATAAATTGCATGCAACAATGGCATAGGTCAAGAAACGACAGAGGATAATGTCACTTCCATAGAATATCAAGACTACCACAAAAATGAAGAATTTATAGGCAGAGGAAAAAGCGGTGCAGACACAGAAGTTCGCAAGACATGCTCAGTTGGAGCCTCTGCAAGAAAAGGCGGAGTAGTTGGTCATGGAGATCGATGCAACAAAAGTACGTATCGAACATATAGGATTGGAGGGGGGAGAAATCTTAAGACCTCTAGTCACTGCGCAGGTGGTAAAAGCCATGACAAAAAAGAGCAGTCAGGCGCAGGAGCAATGCCAACAAATAACATAGATGTATGAAGCACCGACACAAGCAGTGAACGATATTGGAGTTCATGAGTGACTTGGGACAAGTCACGATGTCAGTGTTGGGGGCATGTTGGCACAGGAAAATTTTGGGAAAAGTAAAAAAAGTTTTGAAGGAATTAAAACAACGACGAAAAACAGGGAAGCGACACTGAAAATTAAGGAAAAGAAGTTGAGGATACTGGTGCGATCTAGTTAGCCTCACAAAGGTCGTGGAGTATGTTTTGAGATTGTATGAACGAGGTTGTAATGCACGAGGCACCCTGTATTACAGAACCATAATAAAAGAGCCTAAGAAGCCAAATCTTTGTGGACGTACCCCAGGAGGGGGTGAACCACATTAGCTCATGTGTTATGTGAAATGATTATTATTTATGTTTTTGTTGTCAATGTTTAAATATTAGATGAATGTCTTGATGAAGTAGTTAGATCTATTGATTTACATGCATGAATAAAGCATGACAGAGTAGTTAATATAGATGGATGATGTAATAAATGAATGAAGATCATAAAGTGCAATCCCAGATCCCTACTTGTTCCCATACTGCAAGCACCTAAGCATTGCAATCACCCATAGAACTATCTCGGGTGAGACTGCGCAGTACATTCTGTGTGTTGTCTTTCCTTCTGGTTTACCAGGAGGGCCGATAGTTTTAGAGGTCTTTGTTGGAAGCTTGTCTAGATTTGAACCTCAGACAACCTTAAAGAAGAAAGAGGATAAGTAGGACCAACACTTCTTAACAAAGGTTCATCATTTTCCAAAATCCACACATAACATACCTATCCATAGTGTTTTATTAATAACATAATTATATTTACAACCTGGGGAAAATAGGGGTGTTACACTTCCTCTACGACCTTTTCCCATTTTCCACGCAGTTCACTTCCCAATATTTCTTCTTACCCAAGTAACCACTGGCCCCTGTTTTTCCCTTTTCACCACAACAACTGCCTCTTTGATATGGTGTGTCTCCTCGATTCAGGGCAATCTTTGAATTCCTAGACTCTATTCACCTCACAGAAGCCTCGACTGGTCGATTCTAGCTAACCAAAGCTCATTATTCCTCCATAATTTGTCCACTATAGAATTTCCCTCGAGAGGTCGCCACCTCTTAGGTCAATTGAATAGAATTAGTGTCATCATGACCAAAGATGTCTACCCAACCCTCATTTCTCCATTATTCCTATGATTTCTCTCAGTACTCTTGCAATGAAATCTCCACTTCGGCCTCATCAAGTGAAGCATCCTTCCTCTGAGAAAATTGTTGCTAGACTTAATGCTCTTCGTCATTTTCATCGTCAACACACGCAACACCTTGCTCTCCACTCTCAGACCTTATTACCATCAACCTTCCTAGTTGATTACTTGGTGACCTTTCCTTCAAGCAACCTGTACCACTTGTCAAGTCAGCCTCCTAGGTCCCCACGTGGGTGCACTCGGGCTTAAATGGTGTCACCCCATCTGAGGGGAAAGGAATGATTGTTATCCTCCCCACTCAGATTCAATCCTTCCCACTCAAATTCAATTCCTGCAAGTAAATTCCTCAAACTTTATAACTTCAAAAAAATAAAAATAAATGTAGATATATATAATTTTAAAAATAAATAAATAGAGAGAATATTTTAATCCTATTTTTTATTTTAAAAATGATACTTAAAATAAATCTTAAAATTTCCAAGGTATAAAATTAAATCAACCAACTCGAACTCATAATTAAATTATTTATAAATCATTAATAATAAATATGAAATAAAATAGGATTTAAGTCTATGAAAATAAATCTTAAAATTTCCAAGGTATAAAATTAAATCAACCAACTCGAACTCATAATTAAATTATTTATAACTCATTAATAATAAATATGAAACAAAATAGGATTTAAATATATGAAAAAGATAAAAAAATTCTTACACAATATATATGAAAAATCTACACATATATATTTTTTCCCTCCTTTAATTACATATAAGTAATATAAAATTTATTATATTACTATTAAATAATATCGCATGTGAGTAATATAAAATTTGTTTATATTAAACTATATATTGTTTATTATATAAAAAAGAGTTAATATAGCATGAGTAATATAAAATTTGTTTATATTAAACTATATATTGTTTATAAAAAAGAGTTAATATTAGGCTTTTTCTTCCTTATGAAAAATCTACACATATATTTTTCCCTTATGTAATTACATAGAAATAATATAAAACTTATTATTTCACTATTAAATGACATCACATGTGAGTAATATAAAATTTGTTATTTCATTATTAATAAATAATATAAAACTTATTATTTCACTATTAAATGACATCACATGTGAGCAATATAAAATTTGTTATTTCATTATTAATAAATAATATGAAATTTTATTATTTCACTATTAAATGACATCACATTGGGTAATATTAAAATTTGTTATTTCATTATCAATATGCTATGCATAATCTTTTAGGGATGCTCTTAAAAATAAAGATAAGATATCTTCATAAAAATATCACGAGTATCATGTTTAACAATAAAAATAGAAAGTAATAAACTTATTTACTATTATATTATATTATATTTTTATGTTTATAATAAACAATTTAATTGTAAATTAAAAAGCTTTTTTAACCATAATTTATTTATTAATTTCATTTATCTTGGAATTAGTGCGGGATTTGAAGTAAACATTTGTTGACATGGAATTAGACAATGCCCAATAATATGTTATAATATTATAATATATATGTATATTATAATAATATAACATATTATGCTCAATAATATGTTATATTATTATAATATACATATATATTATAATATTATAACATATTATTGGGCATTGTCTAATTCCATGTCAACAAATGTTTACTTCAGGGTGAGCGAATTAATAGAGAAAATGTATGATACATTTTCTTTATTAATTCGCCCCTTCGTGGGGTGGGAAAATTAATAGAGAAAAATTTAGAAGACATGTAAGTGGTTTATGGTTTTGATGGCATTGGAGTACTATCTTCATTCCTTGGTATAATCAACTTAACACACTATCTTGACAACTTTGTTGTTGTGTAGTGGCCATAGGTAGTGAAGTGCGCTTGTCATAAGGCTTGAGGAAGTTTTGAAATGGCTCCCACTTAGTGGGGATTAAGTTTATCGACCCATAATGGTGTTGCTTTTGTTTCTAACCATGTAGGTATTAAGGGAGCTATTAGTATTTTAATTTTCCCAAACCTTTTCTTAGTTATTGTGGTACAAGATTTCAAGCAAACTTATTAACAAGTTTGAACATTATTGAAGTACTTAAAGGGTTAGATTTAAATCTTCATCGATATTTATGTTTTGATTGATGCATAAGAGAGTGTAGCTTTTTTTATTTAGATGGTTAACGAAATATCGCAGGCTCATTTATTGGTAATGCGAGGAATCCAACTTGGACATCAAACTATAAGGTGAGATTCATGTTGTTAACTTGAATCAATGATTGTAATAATTAGAAGTCTATTTCAATGTTTATAAGATAGGAGAAGCACTAATGATATCATTTTTTGAACTGAAGTTAGAGGGTGACCACATGAAGATGCTTCGACTGGCAGGTGACCACACAATAACTAAGTGGGAGGTGTTTAAAGCCCTGTTAACTTCCATTTATACCATATTATTAAGTATGAAGAGGACCAAATGATTCATTTGCATTACTTCTGAGTTCAAAAAATGAATTATTATGTTGGGTATATCTCCCAAGAATCTACATGTATTTCTCAAGTATTTATGAGGTCTCAATAGTCATTTAAGGAGGCAAGTGATGCTTTCTAAGTCTGGGATAGTCAATGAGGCATGCATGCAAGCACAATATCTAAAGAACATGGACAAGAATAGGACAACCAAGTGCTTTCAAACAAAAAGACCACCAAGATGCTTAAGGTGAGAAAGAAGAAGGGGAAATGAAAGGATAAGAAGACAACAACCTATTCTAGACTTTCAAGAATATTCTAGAGGGTCCAAAACCCTAACCCTAATCATGAGTTGAGGCATGAAAAAACCTTAACCCTAACTCTAGATGTCTCTCATGACATTATTAAAAATTGCTCTGTTATTATAGGAAGGGATTCCATTCTTATTATATTGTTTATCGTTCCATAGTAGAGTTGAGCAAGGGAGTGGGATATTGGAGCAAAACAAAGATATATAAGATCATATGGTAGCCATACATGCCACAATGTCCATGTCAACTCCATGGTAAGTGCACTTTCTTTGTATTTTCATTTCATAACCGAGAAGAACAAGACATAATCCTCAACTTTTGGTAGGATTTTTTTCTAAAGATACATCGTATGTTCATTATATAAATAGTGTGTTATTTATTTTAACTTATTTCATTTCAATCTCAATTTACTACATTATTTCATATACTAAAGTAATAATATTAAATCTTAATATTGAATTAAAAAAAACTACATTTATATAATTATTATGCCGCTTAAGTAATTCTTAAATAGCAATAATGGTATTTGAAATCAAGAAATGATTGTATGCATTGATAAATGTACATATAACTTCTACTGTGTTTGAAACTTAAAACTTTTAAATTATTAAACCCGTTGAGGTTGTATATAGTTTTGCTCTTAGGGGAAACTATATTTAAGGAAAATACAAACTTTTTATCACTTAGAAATAATGATTAGTTAATAATGGAGAAAACTGAATAATGATTCCAATCGTCTAATGGTTTCAACCATCCAAACTGTTTATCCTCCTATATAATGTACTCTTTAATTGATTTAATAAAATGTGCAGCGTTGCTTTTCTTTGATGGCCTCCAATTGCTGCTTTGCTCGAGAGCAACCGATTTCTTTCATTCTTCCTATTTCAAGTTGGTATCAGAGCACATTTCCAATCTTAGTGCCTGTGGGATTGTGAGAGCCGCTGGGAGAGAAGGGTTAATCCCTGAACGCATTGAGTGAGGGCCGAAATTCACATTGTTGGAGGTAACGCGACCATCATGGAGGTTGGCTGTGTCGGATTCGAGAGGAGCCACAACATATTCGAGAGAAGTCTGCGCTGGATTAGTTGACTGCATTGGATTCGAGAGGAGTCGCGTTGGATTTGATAGAAGTCTGCACTGGATTAATTGGTCGTGTCGGATTATAGTACGCGGATAAATTTCCTCATTGGTTAGACACTTGTCCTTGCGCTATCAAATATCACTATCTGTCGAGAATGCTTATTCGAGCTTATGGTGTAATCATTGTTTGTTGATTGCATAAATTTTGTCAATTGTTCAGAACAGAGTTGCAGAAAGGAAAAACAAAACTCTGGTGGAGTGTGCACGAAGTATGATGAAAGGTAAGAATCTCTCAAATGCTTTTTTGACTGAGGCCATTAGCACTCCTGTTTATTTAAAGAATAGCAGTCCAACAAGGTGTCTTGATCATAAAACTCCTTTCGAAGCCTTGTATGATTCTAAACCAGCAGTTAATAATTTGAGGATATTTGGGTGTAAGGCTTTTGCACACATTCCAAAGGAAAAAATGAAGAAGCTTGATGGTAAAGCTATCAAATGTATTTTTATAGGGTATTGTTCAGAATTTAAAGCATATAAACAATTTGATCCATCTACTCACAAAGTGTTTGCAAGTAGAGATGTAATTTTCCATCAACAAGAAGAAGGAAACAATGAAGACAACAATCATGAAGGATGGCATGTACTTCTTGA
Source organism: Picea engelmannii (assembly GCA_009831015.1). Taxonomy (NCBI): domain Eukaryota; kingdom Viridiplantae; phylum Streptophyta; class Pinopsida; order Pinales; family Pinaceae; genus Picea; species Picea engelmannii. The sequence continues at coordinate 28,086 of ML840015.1, read as the reverse complement.
AGATGAAGAGGTCAAAGAAGAGAAGAACCATCATGAAAAGGCATCCAGTGACATGGATACATCCAACAATGAAGAAGAATCTTCACAAAACGGAGAAGAAGTCACCAACCAATTGAGAAGATCTTCACGACAGGTTCGTCTACCTGAAAAATATACAGATTATGCCCCGATGAGTAATATTTCAAATGTCATAGAACCCATGAGTTTGAATGAAGCTAATGAGCATGAAGAGTGGAGAAAAACAATGGAGGAAGAATATGAGTCTATAATGAAAAACAAAACTTGGGAATTCACTGAATTGCCTAAAGATAAAAAGCCCATAGGATGTAAATGTATATACAAACCTAAATTCAAAGCAGATGGTAATATAGATAAATATAAAGCCGGATTGGTGGAAAAAGGTTATTCACATAAGGAGGGCATTGATTATGCATAAACATTTCCACCATTAGTTAAATTAAACACTATAAGAATGTTAATTGCACTAGCTACAAAATACCATTGGAAGCTTCACCAATTAGTTGTGAAATCTGCTTTTCTTAATGGTGAGTTAAAGGAGGAGGTTTACCTTACTCAACCAGATGGGTTTGTGAAAAGTGGTCAAGAACATTTATTGTGTAAATTAAAGAAAACATTGTATGGACTAAAACAAGCACCTATGTCATGGTATGAGAAGATAGATTCCTTCTTTCTTCAACATGATTTTATGAGGAGGAAAAGTGATCCAAATCTATATACCAAGTTTGATAAAAAAGAGCATGTTGTATTGATTTCCTTATATGTTGATGATTAAATTATTACAGGAAATTCAGAAAAAATTGATTAATGTCCAATTAAGAAGCAGATGTCACAAGTATTTGAAATGAAAGATATTGGTGAGTTACATTACTGCCTAGGTCTTGAAGTTTGGAGAAATGTTGGTCAAACCTTTGTATCTCAAGGTAAATATGTCAGAGAAGTACTAAAGAAGTTTAAAATGGATCATTGTAAAGTTTCTTATGTTCCAATGCAACAAAACACAAAACTTTACTATGATGATGGTTCGAAGGAGGTAAATGATACAGTGTATAGATAGATGGTGGGAATCTTGAAATATCTCACTACAACTAGACCTGACATATCATACTTTGTTAGTGTGTTAAGTCAGTTTATGGAAAAACCTCTAGAAAGCCATTGGAATGCAACAAAAGGGGTACTCAGGTATATCAAAGGAACAATTGATTATGGTATTAAATATACTGATTCATTTGATGTTGACTTGACAGGTTACTCAGATTGAGACTGGGCTGACAATCCGGATGATCGAAGATCTACTACAAGTTATGTCTTTGGCATTGGATCCAGGATTGTTTCATGGAGCAGTAAGAAGCAACCTATTGTATCTTTGTCATCCACTGAGGCATAATATAAAGCATTGTGTGCAACAACTTGTGAAGTTGTTTGGTTGAGAAGACTACTTCAAGATGTTGGAGAAGAACAAAGGAAAGCTACGATAATCAAATGTGATAACCAGAGCTCAATCAAGTTGAAAAACAATCCAGTTTATCATTCAAGGACAAAGCATATTGATACTCAGTTCCATTTTATTCGAGAAAAGATGGAGTCTAATGACATTGCTTTAATGTATTGTAATACTAGTGAAAATGTTGTTGATATGTTTACTAAACTTCTTGAGAAGATAAAATTTGAATTATTTAAGGAGATGTTAGGTGTGGATGTCAATCCTTTCTCCATTAAAAGGGAAACTTAGAAATAATGATTAATTAATTATGGAGAAAACAAAATAATAGTTCTAACAGTCTAATGGTTTTAACCGTCCAAACTGTTTATCCTCCTATATAATGTACTCTTTAATTGATTTAATAAAATGCGCAGTGTTGCTTTGCTTTAATATTCGCCTCGCTTGAGAGCAACCGGTTTCTTTCATTCTTCCTATTTCAAGTATATCTTTTAAAAGTGGGTGAAGAATTGTTACAAATGAGTGCAAACAAAATATAAAAAAACTCTAAATTAATTTTAAATTATGAAACCCGTGAGGTTGCAGATGGTTTAGCTTTTATGGAAAAAAAGAATATAATGAAAGTACATGGTTTAGACGTTAAAATAGGGCTAAAATAGTGGGTGGTGACTTGTTCCAAAGGAATGCAAACAAAGTCTATGATATGACACTTTGACGGGTAACGAGAACCATGGACATGAGTTGCTTCGCAACATTTTAATTACACAATGATCCAAATTTGAGGGCCCGTGTCATAATTAGTATATATTGTACAGACCTTCAATGGAATTATTCCGCTACCCGCAACATGCTCGACTCGGCGCGACGAACCTTTCACAGATTTGACATCTAACGAAACAAAAAGGAATATACCCGCGGGTCCCAATCCCAATCCCACTCATACCAAATTCCAATTATGTTTCAGTACGGCGGCTCCCTCACTCACCGGCAAATGAAAAAGCGATGGGCAGAATCTTTTCAAACCGGCGGCCAAGCGCCTGCCCTGACGGATAACCGGAGGCCGGCAGTGGGAGCCGCATGTCCCGCGGGGCCCGTTGACGTCAGTCAACCGGCAGTGCTGTGCCGTGAATGAGACTTGGCTTTGGCCGGCCAAGACCTTTGTACGAACGGTTCACAGACCCCATGGGACCGGGCGCCTCTGCTTTTTAAACGGCGGAGAGAAAGATGGGCGGGCCCACTTTGCACGGCCCCTATGAAATTCGGACTTAAATATGAGCATGATGACGTCCTCATCCTTAAATAGGGTGCAGTTAAGGTAGCCGTACTTGGGTTGCTTTAATTATATTAATCGAGGTTAAGGGATCTGTTTGTTTAGGATAGCATTTATTTATTTATTTAAAAATGGAGTAAGTTAATTCTGAAGCAAACATATCTGTTTTTTAGGTAAAAAATTGAGTTTGAATCTGGTCAGATTTTCAGGGGTAGTTTGAGTTTTATGGATCAAAGTTTTATGTATTTTAAAACTTTACTCAGGCGTTTTGCCTCATTTTAAACCAATCCAGATGCTTAGAAATCGATCAAAACTCTGGTTTGACCAGAAATTTAAAACCACAGAACTGAAAAACCTGCCAAAAATATAACTCAAAAGGAAAGATTAAGTTAACGCACTCCATAATAATAAAATTTATATTCACAAAAAAAAATTTAATTTAAAATAAATAATACTTAAAAATATTTTGATTAATTTATATCAAGGTGAAATATCAATAGTAATATAGTAGTGATTATAGGAATGTTTTAGGCTATTTATGAGTGTAAATCCATCTTAAGCGAATTAATCAAATATATATTTTTATTTATTATGGATATTTTCTTAATAATTTTATTTTTTCCAAAACAACTAAAAAATCATAATTATTATAAATTGGTTCATGGATGCATCATTGGTACCCTTTACTTAGGTCTTCTTTATTTATTAAGGATATTTTATTAATGATTCTTTCAAAACAAATTGGAAATTTACTAAATCTATTTAGAGCAATTCATAACTACACTGATGAAAATCAAAATATCAATAAATTTATCTTTTGTTAATGTTTTGGCTAAATTTTATTTAAAAATCATAAACATCATATAACAACATAGATATATGTTTTGTTAATTTTTGAGCTAAATTTTGTATAAAATTCATAGACATCATATAACAACGTAGGTTTATCCTTTGTTAATTTTTTGGTTAAATTTTGTCTAAAAATATAGACATCATATAACAACTACTATTTGCTTATGATTCACTGTAAACGTAAATAAAACCAAACGTAAATAAAACCAAATTGAAAGCTTATTTGACAATGGCATCATTAACATTGAATGAAGATGCTCCAAATGTACAATTATTTTCACATTGCATAAGAATTAATGTTTTATTATTGCATTGATAAGAGTTTTTTATAGCATATCATGAAGGTGATATGTAATTGTTTTGAGAGGTGTTTTCTACAATCCAATATGAAGGAGATAAGCAATTTCTTCAGTGCTTAACATTGAGTTGACATGTGACATTTAAAAAAATATTAATAGCAAAAAATTATTTTAATGTTAGTCATAAATAAAATATGTCAATGTCCACATTAAGTAATATATATATATATATATATATATATATATATATAAATTAAAAGTAACAAATTTCTTATTTTATTAATAGGTGTTTTTTACATACCAGTACAAAAAAGATGTATAATTCTTTTTATGCTCAACATGAAATTGACACATGATACGTGCGCGCACACACATATATTCTTTAATATATATTTAAAAATTTGATCCTTCTTAATATATAATAAATAAATGAATTTATTTTAACTTTAAATTAGAAATAAAAATATATTTTATATTTAATTAATATTTTATAAAAAAATTAAATATTTATATTAGTTACACATTAAGCACAATGAAAAGTGTCTCTTAACACACTCAAGTTTGATCCTCCAAAGTTATAACAACATATTGTGGAGCATTCATAAAATATTAATGTTAATCAAAAGTGTCTCTTAGCACAATCAAGTTTGATCCTCCAAAGTTATACATTCATAAAATATTAATGTTAATCAAAAGTGTCTCTTAGCACAATCAAGTTTGATCCTCCAAAGTTATAACAAGTTATAACAACATATTGTGGAGCAATTCATAAATATTAATGCTAAATTTTTTTAGTTAGAATACAAGAAGCAAGATTAATACGATTCCTCTACTCTAACACCATAGGACTTGCTCTACTGCAAGGGGATGGTGTGTTAAGAACGGGTTAATCTCTTTAATGATTTAGTGTAGCTCTCCCCATTGATACATAAATAAAGTTATTTTAGATTTCCCTTTTAAAATTGGGTCCAAATTGGAACTTGATGCTTGTGTTTTATGTTTCGTCTAACATGTACATTTATATGGTTACTTTTGTGAAATTATATTTAAATATTTATTATTTTTACAAGAAAACAAAATGTTTTATGATTATTTTTTTTTTTTCATTTCATATTGTTGAATTTTTTTATTAAATAATTTTTGTCTAAATTGTAATTATAGATTAATGAAATTGTTATTTTTAATCTTATCAAATAATCTTTGTCGAAATTACAATTTTAGATTGATGAAATTGTTGTTTTTAATGCAAAAATGAGTTTGATCACCTTTGAATACTCCTACTACAACTAGTGTAATGTTAACATCTTATATATGTGATTTCCTCAATCCAAAATTATTTCTATTGGATTTCAAACCAAAAATGTTAGCTTTCCCTAAAAAAAATTTAAATTCATAAAACATTTAAACCACTACAATGATTAAAAAAAAATAAAAGTCCTTCTTTGTTATTTCACATAACAATGAAAACATACCTTGAATTAGAGAACTACTTAAAAAAAATTAGGACTTTCTACTTGCCTTGTAAGTAAGAGGCTTATAAATTTATTTATATCTCCATATTCTTAAATAATATTAATAGCTTGCTATGTGCTTTTCTATGGAAATGGAAAAATATTGTGTATAAAAATAGATAAAACTTCAAATGATCTCTAAACAATGTTCCTGTGAGTTATCCATTTCACCAACATGGATCTATGTGGGAAATTAGTATTAATTACCAATTTAAACTATAAATTGAGTGCAAAGCTTTTTATTCTCTGTAATTTGTTTGCTCTCTACGAACTCTCTAATTATTATATTCTCTTCTCACCAACATGCATGAACATATGGATTTATTCTAGATTGATACACTACTTGGTTTCCTTACTTATAGACCCAAGTCTAATGCCAAGGTAAATGAAGTCTATACGTTCTAGTGTGCAACCCCAACACTCAAATAAACGTAAATTTGTTATCCGATATAAAATAACAGATTCTTTGTGTTCTTTTCAACTACATAGCCATAGTAACAGGTAAGGAAAAGAACATTGAACAATAAAGGATCATCCCAATGCTCAGCACAGACTACAATGGAGAACCCGTCAAGTCCATCTGCAAAGAAACAAGAAGCTCGTAAGGTAAGTCAAACTCAAACTTCTGACCCTTCTTCAAATGCTCAACTTTCCTCTGCAAATCTATTTGAAATATTAGGGTCTGCAACTTTAGAGACCCATGAATGATAGATTTCTTGGTCATCTTTCTAAGGCCCAATAATAGTTCGGATGCCTCCTTCTCCATTGGAAACTCCCTCTTGGGGAATTTATAGTTGGGAAGATCATGATTTGGAAGAACCTCCCGAGGAATATGAATAGGAAAATTTAGAAACCCCAACTTAGTGAACGAAAAATAGTTACAATGAGTAAAACCTAGCAGGCAACAAAAGAGGGGGAAATACAAGAAGAATGGTTACCCAAAAAAGTATGAAGAAGGACTAATAAAGATACATGAGAAGAATGCAGAAAAAGACATGGGCACACAACAATCCATCCCTTCCATTTGGTCTCATAAAAAAGTGGAGAAAGGGAAAGAAGAAAATGACCCTTCAAATCTTTTGGGAGGTGACCCTCCCCAAATTCAAACTAAATGAATATTCTCACTTGGAATTGTAGAGGCATGGGAAGCAAAATCAAGGAAGAAGCAGTAAGAGACTTAAATAAAATGGAAAATCCCTCTGCACTTCTCATTCGGGAGATGAAGCTAAGTGAAGAAGAAACAACAACTATAGGGAAAAAGTTATGGAAAAACAACAACAACATCACAATTGGATCAAGGGGAGCATATAGTGGAGTCCTCTCTCTTTGGGACCCAACTCAATTAGAAATCCTTTTTTCTTATATTTTAAAATTTTGGATTCTAACGAAATTCATACATCTCGAGTCAGGTTATATTTTTCATCTAATCAATGTTTATTCACTAGTTATATATCGAGAGAAGATTGGTTTTTGGAGCTCTCTTCAAGCAATCAAAGAAGAATATGGTTTTGATAGTTGTATCATAGGTGGAGATTTCAACACTACTATATC
>ML840014.1:10626-42382 GCA_009831015.1 Picea engelmannii | reverse complement strand
CTTAAAGAAGGTGATTGGAACTAAGTTCCAAACTCAAAACAATCTTCCTGAGTTGGATGAAGAAGCCTCCATCTAGTTGCATCCAAAAGTAGTTTTGGAAATATATCACTCCAACAGATGCCACTTGGGAACCATCTACCATTATACAACAATTTCCTCATATCAAGCCTTGAGAACAAGGTTGTTTTTAAGGGGGAGGAAATGTTAGGGACCTAACCTCCCTAACCCCTCAGGTAGGTAGAATAATATATTTCCATGTAATAAAGGCCAATATTAATAAGGCCTAGCAATAAGGAACAATAAGTCAAATGTAAGAAGACCCAATAGAAGCTCCCGCTTCTAGAAGGATCTTCCTCTAGATTTTCTTTTGGATAGACAAATTTAGTACAAGTAGAAGTAGAGGGTATGAGAAGTTTTGTCTTGGATATTATTGTAATAGAGCTTCGCTCTGTTGGAGGTTTCCCCATCAAAGAGGCAAGTAAAAATTGCTATCATTAATCAAGGTGCTCTTTCTGGTGTTATTTTGGTATTGTTATGGTTATATCATTGTTGTTTTTCCATTTCTAGCTAAAATATTTATGTTCTGCATACTATTTTATATCTGGAACTAAGATTTTCTTGGAACCATGTTGATTTTCTTGGAACCCGACTTACTCTTGGAACCACACTTATTTTTCTTGGTTCTATTCTTAACACTTAAGACTAAGTCTTGAATTAGTCTCATTTTCTTCATTCATTTTATTAGTTCTTCATTCCACACTTATTTTCTTGGTTCTGCCATTCCATACTTAGTCTTGCTTCCTAATTTCTTGTTTCCATACCATATTTCTTGTTTCTATCAGTCACCCCTTTTCCCCTCTCCACACCCCATTTCCCTTAGTTTTATTTCACTCCCTCTTGCAATGCAGGATTACATCCCATTTCTTATTTATCTCACCCCACATTCCCTTACTCCAACACTGCATCCCCTTGTAGAACTACACCCCTTGTGGACCCATACTCCTTTCTTCCCCACCTCACCCTCGCATGCTCTCACCCCACATCCATTTCCCTTAGTTTTATTCCCCCCTTGAAGTCCTACACTCTTTTTTTCTCCCCCTTACCCCACATTCCTCTCACCTCAATATTCATTACCCCTTCTCTCTTCTCGTCCTTCTCCCCATTCTCCTACACTTAACCATTTTTTGTAACTTTTTATTCCTCCAATCGCATGATGACACATGGCACCTTATCCAACTAACATGTGACAACCAATTAGAATATGATGTGTGGCATCCTATTAGACTGTGACACATGGGAACTAACTAGGCCTTTACTAGGCGACGACTGGGCATTGATTGGGCATCAAATTGTTTATTGATTTATGAAATTTCCTAACTCATGAAACCTACACCAAAGTCTCCATAATCACCTTTGTTCCACATGAGGACTATGGAATTTTTTTCATTATAAACACTATACTTATCATCTCCATAATGCATGTGGGATGGAGTATTTAAAGGAAAATTTAAGTGGAGGGCCAAGATTGAATCAAGAAATTAGATGGATGGTTGTTGAGCAATGAACTTCTATAGGTCATAACTTGAGATCCGGGTATTGGTTTTGTACAAAATATACCTCGTTGGAAATATAATTTAATGAGGAAGGCATTGAAATAAGTTTCAAGAGGTGGAATTGGTTATATCTCTCTTAGAAATTGAAATAAAAATCATCTATGTTTTCATGGTCTGCTAATAAATTTTCTTGGAACCTCAACTTCCCAAGCTTATAACTAGATATCCAAAACTCCAAATTGTGCTAAGAAGGACTAATTGGAAAGCTTAGATGATGAAAATTGCATCTAGAATTTTTTCCACGGCTGAAAGGTCAAATATATTGCTCAGAAAATTAAAAAACAATCCACTTTTGTTAAAGGAAATCAACTTGAAAACTTGAAAATAAAGTTTATTAAATAAAGTTTATTAAAGGAATAAGTGGGCCCTACCTAGAGGCACAAATTTCAATGATAAAAAGTCATTAATGAGAACTCAATAAAGTAAAAATTAAAATTGGTTACTCCAAAAAGGAACCATGGAAAGTTGTAGAGAGACAAACCCTAACTACTTCAAGAGCATTGAAAATATATTTTTAAAAGGAAACATAAGGCATCATCAAGAGGTTCACAGTCAGAAGTTTCTACAATGGTGAAGATTCTACAAGAAACAAACCTCTATCTTTCCAAGATTTGGTGGATTGGCCTGCTAAAACTTGTCTCTCTACATCTTCTTCTTTTACATTTATTTCCATCAAATCTTCCATGAATGTATGGAAAACAAAAAGATTTGGGTTTGATTAGTTCTTTCTCTAGAAATATTAAGTCATCTTGTAATGTTTCAGGTCGAAAGGAGCGAAATCTCTACTTGTAAAAAAGTAGATGTGGTTTATTTCAGTGGATGTGATTGTCATTGGAATATTTTGAGGCTATTTTAGTTTTCTTGCTCTAGACACTATTGAACTTGTCATACTGGGATATTGTTATAAGTTTCTCCTACAAAGAACTATTTTGGGGTATTACATTGGTGATTTCTTAGAATTGAGTTGAAAGCATGTGATATCAAATGTATTTCCTATCAAAATATGTTTTGAGTAATAATGAAGTTATCATTTAAATTTCTTTAAAGACTTGTCCATTTATTCATCTTGCAAAATTCATAGCAGACTCCAGGTTTAGTTTATCTTACAAGAAATAAATAATGTTTGTTGAAGGGAGACTCCAAAACCTTGTAGACACAAATCTCTATTGACACACTTTATCCTATCTTTTCTGTAAATGATTTGACGTATATTTTTATAATTGTATATAAGGGTTGTACATTTGTATATACAAGATTTCTTGGAAGATATTTTGGGTTTTTCTCTTTAGCATTCACACTTTACATTCATTATAGAACCATACAAATAATCTTCCAACATTTCAGCCAAAGAGGAGTACCACCTATATAAAAATGTAGGGGTATTTATATCCTCATGAGGTTGTTGTTTGGATCTTGTCCAATCCGAACATCAATAGGATGATAAGTGAGAAGTTTAATGGTGAGAGAATTGTGATAAGCTCAGTCAATTATGACTGGAAGAGGGGAAGATCAATTGTTCTGGAGATGTGGCATATGCTCAATAAATCAATGTTATGCATCCATATGTTTTCTCCTGGGATATCTCTATAAGGAAAACACCTTCTAGAAAAGGTTTTTGGTGTTACAAAATATGGAATTTTTTTCAAAAAAATCTCTACTACACCCTCCTCTATTGACTGCGTGTTGGAAATTATGTTGTCATTGATTTCAAAGGATTTCATTGCCATTGATATCATAGGAAGGAAATACTAACTATTTTCAATTATAAGAAGAGGACTATGAATGTTTCTACAAATTATGTAACGAAACAACCCTGAAGAAATCAAGGAATGAGATTTGAAAGGAGGATAATTTGAGGAACATCGTATATACCCTGTCTAAATGACAAGTCCAAGGATTGAACCAAAAAAATAGAGGAGGCATCCAAACTATTAAGATCAAATAAAATCAGAGTAGCCATGCAAAGGAATAATGAACCCGAGCATTGATAAGCCTATGTGCACAAAGATGACTATGCATTGATGAAATTCTATAGAGTTGTGTGTGTCTACCCTAAAAATGAAGGAAAGAGGAAGGATATCAAAGAAGTTTCGAAGTAATGAAATGGATGAGCCCTAAATTGTACATTTACCATGAAGAAAACCATGTTCTTGAGTCAGAGGACATCACAACCATTGATTTTTCATAGCAAACAAATATGGACTATTGGTCGGAGCATGCAAGGTGATATGGAGTCTGACGATGAAGGAGACTTCAAGTAAGTAGCAGTCGTTGATATATAATAGTGGTTTCGAGAGAGAATATGGATCATTAATTGGAGGGAAATACCATTGAAGTATTTGAGAGTGAGGGTGTATTGAGACTTCGATGTAGAAACTCTAAATCAATAGGAACTGTTGATCTACTAGAGGACCGAAGAACTGAGAATTGTGGTCATTGGAAGCACATTTAAGTCATTAGAGTGATCAAGTGCAATGATGACTGTTAATATATCATAGAGTGGTCTTGGAATAGCTTAGAATGTTCATCAGAGTGCGAGCCATTGAAGTGGGTTGTGATACTTGAGAATGGAGTCCAACGATGAGAAGGTCTGAGTACCATATGTCCATCGAGGGATCCACCTCAAATTTTGGATCTATGATGATCCATTTCAAGAAATAATAGTAATGTGTTGTGACTTATTAGCGGTCAGAGTGACGAGGATGCCAACATGGTAACCAAAGTGTTCCAAGGGTGATGCGTGTAATCTTTTGATTGTGACAGGCAAAAGTTATTTATATGGTTCTTGAAGGAGACATGTGACAATAGTCATATAAGGTTGTCTAGTCATTGGAGTTTATTAATAGAGACTTTGTTGTATTGGAACTCCAATTCCTTTTGGTCCCAATGACAACAAAAGCTAAGGCAAGCTTCAACAATTCAACGATGAATATTGATCAGAAGAGAAGATCGATAGTGGATGCAAAAATGGAATGTTGAAAAGATTTCAACTTGATCAATGGTGGATATTAAAATCCTTAATCATATTGACGACTTAGAATTTATCATAGTGGTCCCAGTTTCACCAGAGTTTGTTATATCATTGGAAAAATTTAATTCCATGTGTGTCGATACTCCATGGCCGCCACCGATGCGCTAGTGCATGATCATAACCAATGATGATGCTATAAAACCTAGTTGTAATACCCTCATTTCCCCTAGCTTGTAATTAATCATGTTTAATGATTGACATGCCATGGCATGAAAAAAATGTAAATTTATTATTGTTTAATTACAACTGCCAATAACTGACTCTAGGGGTGGAGCCTTGAGTACTTTCCATGATACCGCTAGAGGAAAGAGTGGTGAAATATAGAGAGGGGGTTCATCATGATAACATGACCCAATCCTCCTTTCTGAAATATTTGATTTAAAAAAATAATAACAAGTTGTTTCCCCATTACCCTGATTTCAAGACAAAATCGGTTAATGGAAGGGGGTTGGTAGTTGGACAACCAACCACCCAAATGAATATAAGTGTGGTATATCAGGTTATGAAAACATAAGTTGTCAACCACATGTACAATAGAGTACCAATTATGCAGCTCATATTGACCCCATGGGTTCCTTCTGATAGAGGGAAAAGTGCATGGGTCGAGAACCTTCTGGGTGTGTCTGTGCATGCAAGAGACGAAAACAAATAGATGGGGAACCTGCCCAAGACGTTACGTGCAAGGAGATGCATTCTTGGTTGTGGATCCTGATTATCTTCTTGATTCAGAGGTATTTGTTTTCAATCATTTTTATACCCCATGAAGAATGTACACCCCTCCATGCAGAGGTGTTGTAGGGGGGCTTACCCCCCTTGCAGGGTCCTAGGGCCAATAAGGGTTTGGGGGTGAAGCCCCAGAAGGAAAAATTGCCTTGTAAATGTATATTGTAATTTCATAGTAAATATGGAACATTCATTATAAGGTCTCATATCTGATGGTAGAAGTTATGTTAGGGTTTTTTACCCTTAAAGGAAACCCTATTTTATGAGGGAATTTTATTACGACTATGTATCATTGCGAATATTGTATTCTGAGAGAGGATACTATGAGATAAATAATAGGAAGTTAAAATTGGTGTGTTGTAGGTTATATACCTTCATTTTGTTGGATAATAAAAAGGAAGGACCTGGCAATTTCTCTGGTGGACGTAGCCCACACTGGGTGAACCACATATATATGTGTCTCTATTGTATTATTTATCTTCTGTATTCTATTTTATTACTTTGTTCTCATGTTTCTCTAACAACTGGTATCAAACAAAAATGTAACTTACAGGAAAAGAGGGTTCCTGGTTTGAGTGGGAGCAATGGTGAAAGATGTAAAGTTTAGGGTTGAGAAATTTAACGACCAAAACTACCAATTATGGAAGATGCATATGGAATATTATTTATATCGGAAGGATCTATTCCTACCATTAGACGGAATAGAAAAGAAGCCAACGAACATGAAGGATGAAGAATGAGAGGTTCTTGACAGAAAGGCACTAGGAATGATATGATTGAGCTTGACAACGTTGATGGATTTTTATATTTCAAAAGAAAAGACAACGAAGGAGTTGATGGATGCATTGGATAAACTATATGAAAAACCCCCAGCGTCCAATAAGGTATTTATAATGAAGACATTATTTAATATGAAGATGTCAGAAGGTTGGTTTGTTGTAGATCATTTAAATGAATTTAATATAGTTACTAATTCGCTAAGTTCTATAAAAGTGGACTTTCATGATGAGGTTACGGATCTTCTAATATTGTTCTCATTGCTAGAAAGCTGGAACGGATTGGTCATGGTTGTAAGTAACTCTGTCTCTGGTTCAAACACTCTAAAATTTGATGATGTTTTTGGTGTTATCCTTAGTGAGGAAATGCGACAGAAAAGCACAAGTGAGACATCAGGTAATGCGTTAAACATGGAGAATAGGGGAAGACAAAAGGATAGAGGAAAGGGCTCAAGGAACTATGGGAATTCTAGGAAGGGAAAATCCAAATCTAGACTAGGAAATATAGAGTGATGGAATTGTGGGAAGAAAGGAAATCTGAAGAAAGAATGCAGATCTCCAAAGGAACAAAGAGATGGACAATAGGAGAAAAATCAAGAAGAAAATGTAACAGGTGATGTGTTACAAGATGGTTTGATTCTTTCTGTAGATAATATTTCTGATTCTTCAATAGTAGATTCAGGGATTCAGGGGATTCATTTCATGCCACACCCCATAGGAAACATTTTCTAGATTATGTTCAAGGTGATTTTTGATAGGTTCATTTGGATGATGATGCACCATGCAAAATTGTTGAATGAGAAAGTTACAAATAAATCAAAATAATGGAAACCAGTGGTTGTTGAAAGAGGTAAGACATGTTCCATATATAAGGAAAAATATGATTTCAACAGGACATTTGGAAAGTGAAGGTTGTATATCCATATTTACAGATAAGGCATGGAAGGTCACCAAAGGATCATTGGTGATAGAAAAAGGAGAGAAGGTAGGTACATTGTATTTATGTACTAGTAATATGGATTCTTCTATATCTTTAGCTTCTACAAGAGTGGATACAACACTTTGTAATCATAGGCTTGGACACATGAGTAAGAAGGGGATGTAGATACTTCACAAAATGAATTTTTTTCCAGATATTAAAGAAATTGACTTGTATTTTTGTGAGCACTGTGTTTATAGAAAAAAAAAGAGAGTAAGATTTCTCAGAGTCAGAAAAGAAAAGAAGAGTAAAAGGTTAGAGCTTGTTCATACATATGTATCGGGACTAGCTCAGGTATCATATCTTGGCATATCTCATTACTATGTTACATTTATTGATGATGCAACTAGAAAAACTTGGGTTTATTGCATTCGACAAAAATATTATGTTTTTGATACTTTTAAGAAGTGGAAAGCTTTGGCTGAGAATGAAACAGGAAAAAGGTTGAAGTGTCTCAGATCATAAAATGGAGTTGACTATTGCAGCAAGGAGTTTGATTATTATTGTTCATACCATGGGATTCGTAGAGAGAAAACAGTTCCAGGAACACCACAAGAAAATGGTGTGTCAAAAAGGATGAACAAGATAATCATGGAGTGTGCAAGGAGTATGAGATTGCATGCTAGGTTTCCCTTACAGTTTTGGGAAGATGTTGTAAATACTATTGTTTACTTAATAAACATAGGACCTTCAATATATTTGGATAGTGGAATTCTAGAGGAGGAATGGATAGGTAAAAAGGTAAACTCTTCATTTTTGAAGACTTTCAATTGTGAAGCATTTTCCATATTGATAAAGAAAATAGAACAAAGCTTGAAGAAAAATCCAAGAAGTGTACCTTTATTGGATACGGTCTTAATGATTTTGGTTATCGCTTATGGGATTATGAAAATCACAAAATCATTAGAAGTAGAGATTTCATATTCAATGAGAAGGTCATGTACAAATATCAGTTGCAGGGAAAGAAATACAAAAAAGAAAAACTAGAATACGCAATGCTTTCTATTTCATCTTGAGATCCATTTCTTTCATTGTTGGTAAAGGAGGATGGAATTATTGGAGGATTTTGCAGAGAGGGCACATTGTCCAATATGAAGGAGTTTTATTTGGATTCTAAGAGTGATATATTGAATATATATGAGTTGGTTTGTGTTTGGCTCATCTAGAGCGACTTCTCTTGGCACCCTTGGGGGTTTCCATCATCCATATTATTTATTCTCAGAGATGGGGTGAATTTACTGAAGGAGGGCACATTGGGGGTTTGAGATCCAGTGAGTTTTTGTCATATTTGACATCTACAACTAGGGGAACCTCTCATATAAGATATCCATCATCAAATATACAATATTTCAACCATTTCGTGAAGATTTTACATCATATTTATTGTGCATATTTTAGCAGGGCATAAGCAACAAGGAGGGCACATTTCTTGGTATGGGAATTGTAGATTTTTCATGATAAAACATCTCTTTTGGGAAGCCATCATTAGGGGATTGAAAATGAGGATCATTGACACTATTTCCTTTCCTTTTGGAGCCATTATAGGCTAATAAAGTGATTTTTGTATTACTTAGATTAGATCTGGAAATTACTATCATTGGACAACCATTTATAATAAATAAACAAGCAAGGATTGTGTGGAGGTATTTGTGCTTTTGTTATGTATTACTTTTCATTCACTCTTATGTTTATTCTAGTCTATGTTCCACTTGAATTCATTTTGTTTTATACAAGTTCAACTCAAAAACATGGATGGAAATGAAAGATACAACCATGTTATGTAAATTGTTTGACATAATGCCTCAATGAGAAAAAAGTCATATACATAAAAACAACCAAATAATCATAACAACAGACACTTCAAGGTTCTAAGGAGGTTGGAACTCATCAAATTGACCCTCTAAACACATCAATAATCCACCTTGAGAGTTGGGACATCAAGAGAGTTGATTTTCCCAAGGCCTTTGATAAAACACATTTAAGTGTTTGACACAATTCCTCAACCACATAGATCTGATTTTTACATCGATTTGGTTGGGGATATTACAGTGGTATTAAAGGATACAGTGAAGTACACAATTTTAGTGACATGAAATATTAGTTCTCTGGATAACATCAACTCAAGACGAGGGAACAGGACATGCATAAGACAACATTCAGATGCCACTATAGTTATTATGAGTTCCTTGTCATACCTTTTGTCTTGACCAATGCGCCAGCCAACTTCCAATCATGCATGAACCATGTGTTCAACAAACATCTGAGAAAGTTCCTACTTGTCTTATTTGATGACTGTTGATTTACAGTAGAACATGGGAGGATCACTTCAAACATGTGGATGATAAAGGGAACTCTAGGGATGAAAATCCCTTCTGAAACAAGTTTGGACTCAAATATCCCTTTCACTAACCAAATCGAGCTCTTCCTTATTCAGTAGTGCACCCTACCTATAGAAATCCTCCAAATATGCACCTTTACTCCTCAAACCACTGCTGGAACTGATCTAGGACTGAATAGAATGGTGAGGGTGGGATCTTTCACCACCTTGACCAAGCTTGGATCAGGAATGGATGAATCTTCCGCCTCCTTGCTGATATTTAGGGTTTGTTTACTCAAAACCATCAAAACGTAAGCTACATATCTCAAGAATCAAATGAGATAAAATGAAATGAATGAGGAGTGAGGTGCCCTCCTCTCTATTTTGTACCTCCATCTTCTAATTTTCACTTGAGTTACTTTATTGATTCCTAAGGTTATTACTTTACTTTTCTCCTCTAAGTCAAATAACCCTTTTTCTTCTTTTAACAAAGTCAATTGAATAAAATAGCATTTATCTCATTAGTGAACCTTTTTCGCCTCCTATCCCCTTTTTACCCATGAGACTATAGTCTAGAGGGGTGACTAGACTACTAAGTCTTCTAATGTTCTTGTCTAGAAGAAGGGAACATTAAAAGGAGGCACAACGGGTAATCTTGGCCTAGAGAAGAAAACCCATTTTTTTCCCTTCCCAAAACCCAACACCCTTTCTCCTTAGGCCCCTCCCCTTAAGGTCCAAAAATTAATACAGGAAGAAATGGCTAAATGCCAACCCAAGGGCGTTTTCTACAATTTTTATGATAAATAATTTCCTAGGCACAAGTGTAAAGAACATAAAAATTTTATGGCCATTTCATAGGATGTTTCTGATGAAGAGATTGAGGCTTCACTTGAAGAAGATATACCCAAACCAGATGATCCTACACCACCATTTGATCCTTCTGAAGTTGAACCATTGATTTCACTAAATGCTCTCACTGGTTTTTTTTCTCCCAAAACCCTCAAATTGATTGGTTACGTTAAGAACAAGAAAGTCATTATCCTAGTTGACAATGGAAACACTCATAATTTCATTCATCATCACCTTGCTCAAGTAGTCAATTGTTATATTTGTGTTGTCAACAATTTTCAAATCATTATTTCCAATGGTGGTTCCATAAAATGTGGGGGGCATCATGAAAATGTGTGCCTACAAATTGGTTAGTATAACCTGAAATATCACATGTTTTCTATTGACATGGGTGGTTATGACATTTTTCTTGGTGTTTAACCATGCAATTCCAACAGGAAGGATACCAATATAAATTCCAAGGCATTACAGTAGAGTCTCTGGAGATCATCATTTCCCATCTCATGGAAAATTACTTAAAAAAGGTCATTTTTGCATCATTTCCCAACTCCATTCCATTCAAGTAGTTGAGACACCCATGATATACCTCGACCTTCAAGCGATCATTTCCTGCCATCCCACTATTTTCCAAACACCCCAGGGCCTTCCCCCCTCCCATGGATACCATGACCATTTCATTCCTTTAATCCTAGGCAGTCTTCCTCCCAATGTTCACCCCTATCATCATGCATTTGCTCAAAAAAATGAAATTGAGAAAATTGTAATTAGAAGCAGGTGTTATCCATCCTAGTACCAACCCCTATTCTTCCCCTATTTTCATGGTCCTCAAGAAGGAAGGAACTTAGTGCATGTGTCCTAATTTTTGTGCCCTTAATAACTTACCATCAAGGACAAATTTCCCATTTCTGTCATAGATGACCTTCTAGATGAACTCAGTGGGGCTCAATACTTTACCAAACTTGACATGCATTCAAGCTGCCACCATCTACGTATGAAAGAGAAAGACATCCCCAAGACAAAATTTCACACTCATGAGGGTCACTATGAGTTTTTGGTCATGCCCTTCGGTCTCTGTAATGCCCCCTCCACTTTTAAAATCCTCACGAATCATGTATTTCTTCCTTTCCTCCATCACTTTCTGTTAGTTTTCTTTGATGATATTCTCATCTATAGTAAAAATTGGCCATCCCATATCACCCATTTAGATCAATTTCTCCATCGCCTCTCCAAGCACCAACTTTTCCTCAAACAGTCTAAATGTTCTTTTGGCACCTCTGAAGTTCTGTACCTAGTTCATATTGTTGGAAAGGATGATGTAAGGGTGGATCCCAAGAAAATTTAATCTATGCATAATTGGACTCACCTTAAAACTCTTAAAAGTTTGTGTGGTTTCCTAGATTTAATGGTATATTATTGAAAATTTGTTCAGAATTATGGAAAATTACGGCTCCTCTCACAACTCTCCTGAAAAAGAATGATTTTAGTTGGACTCCAACAACTGACCAATCCTTTTAATCCTTGAAAGACACTAATTGCACTACTCCTATACTATCCCTACCTGGCTTCACCAAGACATTTGTTTTGAAATGTGATGCATATGGGAGAGGAATCAGGGCAGTCCTCATGCAAGATGAACAACCTTTGTCTTTCACTAGCAAACAATTGTCAGACTGACATTTGGGCCAATCAATTTATGAAAATGAAATGTTGGCTATTGGATCTTTGGTTCCCTTATCTACTTGGAAAGTGCTTCCAAATTAAAATAGATCACCAAAGCCTCAAGTTCTTCTTGAAACAATGAATTTCATCCCTGTAGCAACAAAAATGGGTGACCAAGCTATTTGGATATGATTGTGAGATTGTTTACAAGAAGGGAAAAGAAAATGTGGCATTTGATGCTATTTTTTGGAAATATGAAGACAGAGGGTCCATGTTTTCCCTCTCATTCATTGTAGCAGATTAGCTTTAGGATGTTCAACACGAATGATTTCAAGACCCCAAAATTTTCAACCTAATCCAAAAACTTCAAAAGGATCCACAATCTGCTCCAGGGTACTCTTGGCACAATGAAGAGTTTCTCTAAAAATTTCACTTGTATTTAAGCAAACAATGATCCCTTAAACCCAAGGTTCTCTCTGAGTTTCACGTTTCACCTATAGAGGGCCCTTTAGGTTTTACCAAAACTTATGAAAGGGTAAATTTTTTTTCTTCTGGTACGGTATGAAATAGGACATCCACACCTTTGTGGCCAAATGTCATACATGTCAATTCAATAAGGGAGAGACTTCCAAACCTCATGGTACACTCTAACCACTTCCACTTCCACCTACTATTTGGGTGGATATTTCCATGGATTTCATTTTTGTATTACCCAAATCAAGAAATAAGTTAGTCATCATAGTGGTAGTGGATCATCTTTCCAAATATGCTTGTTTATGTGCTCATCAACACCCATTCACAACATCCACAATGGCTCAATTTTTTATGGATAATATCTTCAAAATCCATGGAATGCCTCATTCTATTGTTTCTAAATGTTATCCCACTTTTACTATCAATTTCTAACAAAAACTATCCAGGATCTAGGGAAATCAATTTCATCTTAGCACAACTTATCATCCCAGACTGATGGCCAAACAAAAGCAATCAACAAGTGTTTGGAAAAATATTTGAGGTGCTTTGCGTCTGACAGAAAACATTAGTGGGTTCAGTGGTTACCCCTAGTTGAATGGTGGTACAACATCTCTTATCATACTTCCACTTGCATCAATCCTTTTGAAGCAGTCTATGGACAAAAGCTACCATAATTTCTCCCATACATGTCGGGTGTCTCCAAAGTTCAGGAAGTTGACTACAATCTTACCATCCACATGAACATTCTTTGTACTCTCAAAGACAATTTGGTAATGGCTCAAAATCGCACGAAGTAGTAGGAAGATCAAGGTCGTTCTAAATGCCAATTTGCTGAAGGGGATAAAATGTTTCTTTGCCTCCAACCATGCAAGAATACTTCATTCAAATCCTAACAGTGTCAAAAACTTTCACCAAAATTTATGGTCCTTATGCTATTATCAAACATGTGGGGCCAGTGGACTATCTGTTAGATTTTCCCAGTCACTCCAAGCTACATCCTTTTTTTCATGTCTCATTCCTGAAGAAAGTGATTAGCACCAAATTCCACACTCATACCAACCTACCATAGTTGGATGAAGAAGGTTCCATTTGGCTACATCCACAAGTTGTATTGGAACAAAAAGAGCGTCGTCTCCATCAATGCACCATCAAGGAATTTTTGGTTTTCTTGAAAGATACTCCACCAAAATATGCCAACTGGGAACCAACTACCACTCTACAACAATTTCCTCATCTTAAGACTTGAGGACAATGATCGTTTTCAAGGGGGAGGGCATGTTAGGGACCTAACCCTCACATAGATAGAATAATATATTTTCCATGTAATAAAGGCTGACATTAGTTAATAAGGCCTAAATATATTTTCCATGTAATAAAGGTCAACATAGCTAGTAAGGCCCATTTAATAAATGTGAACAAGTCAATGTAAGAAGACCTAATAGAAGCTTCCACTTCTAGAAAGATATCCCTCTAGAATTTTATTTAAAAGATAGAATTAGTATAAATAAGAGTAGGAGGCATGAGACATTTTGTCTTGAGAATCATTGTAATAGAGCTATGCTCTGTTGGAGGTTTCCCCCTTGAAGAGGTAAGTGAACATTTCTTTCTTTGAATAAATATATTATTTTTTGTGCTACTCTTCTCATATTTTGTTGTTCCATTGATATATGTTGAATATTCTTGTTTTTGCCTATTATATCACATTTGATACGTTACTCTCATTTTGATTCACGGGAAATCAATATCATATGAAGGAGTTATGCTTGAATTGGAATTACATAGGTGTAGCACTAATAGAATGAAGGGTTGAAAATGGCCTTATAAAAGAATGTATTAAGTGTATGAAAACTTTAGATTATTGGATCTGGTCATGGGATCAATCTCATCCAAAATCATTCCAATAATATTTATCCATAAGTTTACTCCTAATGGATAGTATTGAAGAAGGGGAATCCCCAAATTAATCAAGACAAAAACCTAGTAATTTGATCCAAATGGCTATATGACCATAATGGTTTTGTTGTGGAAATAAATTCATGCAAATGAGGATCAAAGTTGTTTGATAATAAAATAATTATTATGCAGTTCTAACACCTTAAGAAACCACTTATACAAATGTATCAAAGATTAGTACGTTGGTGTATTATGAGGTTAAAACCCTCAAAGAGGGAAACAGTCCATGGCCCTAACTAATGAATCCACTTGAGGCAATATATTAAGGCAAAAGGATTGTTTTTACATATGAGCTTCCTTCTATGGAACATTAGAAAATGACCTTCCATGATATTTAATTATATATCATATACCAATTGAGTGTTAATCCATTGATCAATATATCCATTAGTATTGAGAATAATATGAAATATTGGATCACTTATGTCTATAAAATTTTGTGTCTGTCAGATTAAATAAATGCAAATGCATGATAATGCATACTAAGGAAACATACTTTACCTAAATACACATTAAACAAAGATGATCTTAAATAACTCCTAAGTGTTAAAATATCTTAACATCCCCCCTTAAGAGAAACTTGGGATATGATTAAAGGATTCACAAAGGTGACAATATAGCATAAGGAAGGAGGAACTAGAGCCTATCCCCTCTTAATGAAAACTTCTTGAATAATAAAATAGATTGAATTTTAGGAGACTTTGTAAAACAAATTGAAACTTTATCATCTGTAGGGAAAAAATTAACTTTGAGAAAATAATCTCGAATAAATTTGATGATTAAGTGCATTTGTAGCTCAATGTGTTTGTTGCATTGATGTTGAATTGGATCTTTAGTGATATTGATGGCACTCTCAATGTCACACTAGAGTGTGGTTGGATGTTACTACTAGAATCCAAAATCTAAAAGGTTTTGTTGAAGTCGCATGGCTTCTTGACTAGCATTAACTACTACTCGATGCTTTGCTTCTATTAAAGAAAGAGAAAGAGATTGTTTCTTTCTTCAAGCCCAATTCATAGGTCTATAACCAAGACTAAAAACATAAATTGCAGTAGAATTTCGATTATCAAGTTGATGTCCCAATTAGAATTAGTGAAACCAACCAACAAAGGAGTTCCCATTGAATTGTAATGTATTCGAAATTGAATTGTACCTCGAATATGACAAAGTAATCTTTTTGTGTTTCTTTCCAATGGCTCTCATTTGCATATACCAGGAAACAATACCAATAGAGAAGGAAATATTAGCATAGGTATGAGTCAAATACAAAAGGATACCAACTAACTGATGGTACAAAGTGGCATATACTTTAGGTATGTAATAGGTGGCAACAAGTTTGACTCTATATTGGAAAGGAGATGGGTTTGATTTTAAATCGTCTATGTGAAAGTGACAAATAAGGTCACATGCATACTTAGACTAGGAAAGGGAAATTCATTCCTTGGTCAACACTTGGAAGCCAAGGAAATAATGCAACTAACATAAGTCTGGTATTTCAAATTTCTTCTTAAGGTTGGATTTCACATGGTTTAAAAGTTTGGGGTGACTATCAAAATAAAGAACAAGTATTATTAGGTGGTTACCTACTTTCTTGGTGTATAAATTGGGGTCAGAATGACATCTAGAAAATCCAGTGTCAAGAAGAAAGTTATACACTCTATCATACCAAGGTTGAGGAGATTGCTTAAGACTATGGAGAGATTTTTTAAGCCATCGAACAAGGTTAGAGTCATTCTAAACATATCTAGAAGGTTTTTCTTGTAAATCCCCATGCAAAAAGGTACACTTAACATCCATCTAATATAACTCCCATTTATGTGAAGCAACAAGGTCCAGAACAAGGTGGATGGAATTCATTTTGGCCATGAGGGAAAATGTTTCATTATAGTCAATCCCTTCAACTTGAGAAAATACTTTGGAAACTAATTGGGCCTTATGTCTTTCAACAATTCCATATAATGCATAATTAGTTCTATACACCCATTTACATATGACAAATTTTCTTCCTTTTGGAAGAGGTAAAAGTTCCTAAGTATCATTCTCCATTAAGAAATGATATTCTTCATTCATTGTTGTGTCCCAATCTACATGGATAGAAGATTCTGCAAATGTTTATGGATCGGGAGTATCTAAAATTTTATACAAAAGAGAGGAGGCTCGCTATAATAGTGAAGGTATATGATGTTGATTTGTAGGATCACCAACAAGATCACCAGCTGCTTCTCATGTTGTATAGACCCATCTAAGAAGAAACAATGTTGGTGTAGGTTGATTTCCAATTGACCTAACTAGAGGAGGTGAGAAGGAAAAGGTGGATTTTCATGTGCACTATCATCATATGAATCAAGAAACTCGACTAAGATCACTAAAAAAAATGTTGGGAAGAGAAGATGTCTTACAGGAAGAAAATAGCACAAATGAAAAATTAGGCTTGTAGGCCAAGATACCTTCATCAAAATTAAAATTTCTCCTAATAATAATTTCATTGGAGTGAGATTGAAGAAGTCTGTAACCTTTTACATATTTAAAATATTTGTTGGGACGGGATTTTGGGACTAGTTTTGGGAACTGCACAGTTTGTGCAAAAGAAGGAAAGATAGTTGGCAATGCATGGGTCAGCGCATGTAAAAGAAGGAATATTGTTGGAAGTCATTAGTCATTTTGTGTCCATTGATACGGGATAAGTCCTATTGTAATTGTATAAATATGTAAGGGTTTGGGGATAGATAGTATGGAATGTATGAAAGGTATGTGAGATAGGTAAGAGTGAAGAGTTATGGGGGGAGATAGAGAGATAGTAGAACAAAAAGGGAATAATGTATAAGCACAATGCCCATATTTTGTAATGGATGTTATGAATAATATAAAAAGAATTCGGTCATTGTGGACATAGCCCATCTTGGGTAAAACACGTTAAATCATGGTGTCTATGTGTTATAATGTGTTGTTTTGTTTATTGTGCATATGATATATGTTCTATTGCTATGAATATGTTACATGTTGTTATGTTTTTATAATGGCTATGAGGACTGCCTCCTATCCCTTCATCATTGTGGAAACCTGGTTCCTGCAGTTCCCATAGATACCTCATTTGATACTTCACCTGCTTGTAGGTGATGCAAAAAGGGTTGGTATATAAGGGTTTTGTTGGTGAATTCATGTTGAATCCTAGGTCTTCCCATTGTGTGCCAACAAATGGTTCCATTTTCAGGACTAGGATCTGTGATTGAGGGGAATGTGTAGGTCGAATAAGGAATATATAGGACAATGGTTAGAGGCAAAGAAGTGCAATTTTTCTAGAGATCATAATAATAATCCATGGATCAGTTTGGAGCAGTGGCTACAAAGGTATGTATTTATAGACTTACATGATATTTTCTTTTTGGATTTCCTGATAGTTTTGGCTGAGTGGTTATAGAGGTTATATGAAAAGAACAAAATATTCTGCACTATTGTTCCAAGAATTTGGACCCCTAATTTGATTCACCAAGTTAATACCATAAGTAATTGAATCTCGTGCATAGTTGATTTTTGGATGGATAGTGTATTAGGGGGTTATATTACTAAGTTTTATATAGATTTTTTAGTGTTGCTGAAAGAGATTTATTTAAAGGTCTGTGTGAAAGATATTTGAAATCACTGTCTACTTGGTCAAGATGTTGTTGTGTGATAAGGCGATTATGAAGTTGGAATCTGATAACCCTAGTAGCTAGGTGCCTTTGTGTACATAGGGGGATGGAGGATGACCAGGGGATGGTCTAAGAGTATGGAGAAGAGAGATGCAGGAAAGAATAAATAAGGAACATATGGAATGAGAATGTCAAGAGAAGAAGAAGGTGCAACGAAATAAGAGATTAAAGTGTTTCACAACAGAAAAATATTTCGGTACAGTAGGAAGAGGATTGTGGCTGATGGAAAATAGAAGCACATTGATATTGAGGAAAGAGACACCGACATAGTGCTCTATATCGAATAAATACCATGCATAGAGGAAAAGGAAAAGTATTGTCAAATCAGTCTAGAAGAAAGAGATCCATTACATCCCAATAGCCCCATAGAGGCCATATTCTACGTCAAACCCACGACCTTGTGTGCATATCCAAGGTCCGAGTTAAGATATGAAACTTTGTCGCAAACACTTGTAGTTAGCAAAGGAATGAATGATATATAAGTAAAGGTAGTCAGAGTAGTGGAAGTAGTATGACAACCTAGATTTAGCTAATGACACCAAGGAAAAATACTGCGTAGTACACAATGGAAGGGGTAGACCACACTTTGAGAATGCATGTCTTCCACAAAGCAGGAATAGAATATTCGGAACAAAAATTATTTGTCTGTGAATAAATATGGACCACGAAGCAGGTATAGGATGACGATGTCAAAATCATGTAGTTGGTGACAACATTCAGAGACCGTGCATTACTCTGGTATATGAAGTATTAGTCCACTGCACCTGCGGGACAAGCTAGAACATTGGAAGACATCAGGAAAGCCCTGTTAAAATAATTCCAGAAATAAAAGTCTGAGTCGTAATGTATTACAGAACTAAAAGAGATCAAGCATATAAAGAATGAATTAGTATGGGATTTTGATCAAATAGTCAAGATATTAATCGATCGAGTGACTTTCCAGATTCCAGAGGAGAAACATAGGGAATGGTTCATTACAGGATTGTTACCACATATATGATTCTCATGGATGCAATAGAAGATTACGTCACGATCAGAAGAAATAGAGATCACCATGAATTTGGAAGCATCCCCTATAGGAGAGAATGGCGCAGGGATGGATTAGGTTCAATCACAGCAAGCAACGTTAAGAATTCAGTTGCGGGAGCTTGCTAAAAGGAAGGAAAAGTGTGAAGAAGTCTGGTGTCTTACATGCAAAAAGGAAGGTCATCATATGAACGAGTGTCCAACCTTTAAATATTATTTGGCTACAGGAGCCCTGAATCCCTTGGCCTTGGGAGGAGGCTATTATATGAAATATTTATAACGATGGGTCATCACCCAACCACTTGTCCTTTGATGCAGAAGTATCAGAAAACTGCCAAAATCTTGTTTTGTATTTTTTGTAAGTTCGTGGGACATGACAAAAAGGATTGTCACACACTCGATCTAATGAGAGAATGCACCGCAGATGCATACATATTTTAAGGGGAAGATGGATTAGAAGGAGGGGTACCACAATATAATACTCCAAGGGGATACAATAAAGGAGGAAGAAAAGGATTTATAGGTCGGGGAAGAGGAGGATTTGGTAGAGGAAGAGGAATTCTTATCTACTATACATATAACCAACATGGGAATTTGGAACGAGATTGTGAGAATCCTTATGCAATTTGTACATATTGTATATAGTTGGATCATGCGATGGAAGACTGTCCATCGTTGATCATGAAGTGGTAGGATAAAAGGAACCATAATGTGTAGATGATAGCATCGAAAGAGCGTGACGATCGACCAAGGGTAGAAACAATTATGTACAGAGAAGCAAGAACAAGAGCTTATGCAACGGAAAAAGAGAGAGACACATATAACCAAAAAAGGAAGGAACTACTATAATTATAATGGGGAGCATCAAATTCACAACCTATGTATGACATGCCTCCATCATATGACCACTCAATCGCATAAAGGCCATTTGAGAAGGTAAGTACTCTGAAAAGTTTCTTAAAGAGTTGTTTAGAACTAATGAAGGATGAAACTTCATTAAACACACTACATGTGATGATCAACCAATGCATGTAAGATAAATAAGCACTTGTTGCACAACAAGAAGTTAACCAGGTACAA
The DNA here is from genome assembly GCA_009831015.1 of Picea engelmannii. Lineage (NCBI taxonomy): Eukaryota > Viridiplantae > Streptophyta > Pinopsida > Pinales > Pinaceae > Picea > Picea engelmannii. The sequence goes on along the minus strand of ML840014.1, from coordinate 22,213 downwards.
TGCAGGAAAGGACGAACATGGAATTCCGACTTAATGCGTAGATAGGAGACTATGACATGGATAATATCATATTGGATCTAGGATTTGATGTGAGTGTCATTCCGAAGAAGACATGGGAGATGATGGGAAAATGAAAGTTTAATTGGTCACCAATTCAGTTGAGGCTAGAAAATCGACACAAGATTGTCCCGATTGGAAGACTAATAGGGGTGAATGTTAATATCGATGGATTGAGCAAAACAACAAATTTTGAAGTAATCGAGATAGTGGAAGGTAGTAAACCTTATCCAACATTACTTGGACTTGATTTGGATTTTGATAACCAAACGATTATTGATCTAACAAAAAAAACAAATGATCTTTAAAGTAGGAGACTTGAGAGTTATTGTGCCATTGGATCCCACAAAAGGAAGATGATATATGGAACCAGCAAGGGGAAAAGAACTTGATAATCCTTACCATGTGACCACGAGTATGGAGAAACATCGTTTCTTACACGTTGGATTGAGAACAAGCCCTGTCACATTGGAAACATAGGTTACATGAAGTATCTACAAGGAGATGTGATTAGATTACCCGTGTTTTGAAATGGATTGAAGCTAAGGTATGTGATCCTATGAAGTATGATGGACTAACATATATAGATTCTTTTGAAAAAGAATTTGAATTACATATATCAGAACAAAAAAGATTTATAGCTTTAGATATTGCATTGAAAGTGACTCCTTCAAGGTGGTGGGTTGTGCATAAGGATAGAATAGATAATTGGCAGCAATATAGAAGGTTGTTATAGGTCAGGTTCAGAACAGATCATATTACATAGTGCACTGTGGCATGGAGTTCAGTACCCAAGAAGGAATGGGTGCACTTGTTAATACACACTCTAGATGTGATCCCGAAGAACTAGTATATAGAACTGGAAGTACGCATAGGAACAAAATATTGGGAATATTTGACTCGCAACTTCTATGTAACTTTCAATTTTGAATATAATTTCCCCTTCAGTAGAAATATCTCTACAGATTATCAAGAACGATATATTTACATCAAAAGACTTGATGAGACCAATACCCTTATGTAGTGCACCCAGATATTTCTGGAGAAGACCGAGAGGATGAAGACTTGAGAAATTTGCAAGTACCTGAAACTGAAGGAGAGCGCACAGTAGAGGGTCCCTAGATTGAATATGTTGTGTATGCAAAGTCGTTGAAAATGCACAAGGTGAACATTGGTACCATTGGTGCATGGTTGTAAGACACTAGGTTCAAGTTATCTAACCAAAAAAACCCTTCATATACCGACCCTTTCAACATCACCTGCATGCAAGTGAAGTATCACCCGAGGTATCTACTGGGACTGCAGTAACCAAGTTTATACAAGGATGAGGGGATGTGATTCCATCAACATGTTAATTGATACTTATATACGCTATGTGAAATACTTGGTGTCTCTTATCCCTTCATTAATTGGTAAAATCAATTATACAACACCATTATAATGCAGATTGCGACATAGACCATTCATTAGAACATTTATTATTACTACACACCACTCAGAGCTAGATATAATCATGCATAAATGGAACATCCATGAACAATCACATAAAAATACACATTCAGACACATAGTTTAACATGGTTCACCCAATCCTTAGGCTACTTCCAGAATGGCTAGCTTCATTATTATTATTTGTGCAATCATCTTAAGTTTTTTCATTGCACTACAATAGATACATCATGATATCATTCCCCATACTGCTTATCCACTTTGCAGTGCAAGCCCCTATCTACAAAATCTCCCATAAACCTTCAAGCATAGACTCTCTCTCATTCTCAGCCTATTCTCTCTTTTTCAACCACTTATTCTTTCTCGTCCCATTACATATTTATACATAGAATTTAGGGCTCAAAACCCTATGACAACTCATTATGACTCAAAATAACTCATGACAACAGATACTTCATGCGTGATTTTCATGACTTCACGCCTACATGCTTCTTTTCCTTCCTTTTCACCTACATGTTGTTTTTCCTGCTTTATCTCTTTGCTTTATTTCCTTTCTTTATTTCCTTGCTTTATCTTCTTATGTGCAGTCAAATGCATTTTTACTACGCACTCTGATCTTAAATGTTCCTTTACCATGCACTTTGATCCTAAGTGCACCTTTACTGTGCATCTCCTCAACCCTTAGGATATTTCCAAAAATTGCATCCAAAATGCATGTCCAACAGGTACAAAAGATAATTCCAAGTTTGAAAATATTGGAGATTACTAGAATGAAGAAACTGTCAAGAAGATTGTTGATTTACTACGCAAATACCATGACCTTTTCCAAACTACATTTTTAGAAATAAAAGGGATTGTTGTGGATCTAGGGGATATGCGGATACCTTTGAAGTTGAATGCCAAGCCAATGAAGTAGAGACTATACCGATTGAACCCAGTATATAAGCATAAAGTGAAAGGGGAAATAGATAGGATGTTGGAAGATGGGATTATCGAACCTATCACAGAGTCAGAGTGGATCAATATGATGGTGATTCAGGTCAAGAAAATGGGTGGGATCTGAATTTTCATGGATTTACAGAAATTGAATGATGCTTTCTTACATGACCTGTTTCATACCCTGTTTACAGATGAAGTTTTGGATAATGTAGGAGGACAATAAGCTTACTCATTTACTAATGGATTATCTAGGTATCACCAAATTAAGATTTCATGGGAGGATATGCATAAGACAACATTTGTGGCAGAATGGGGATGTTATTAGTATACAGTCATGCTTTTTGGATTGAAAAATGCGTTAGAAGTATTTTCTCGAGTTGTTGTCGCGACTTTCAAAGAATTTATTCATAAATTCCTAGAATTATACTTGGATGATCGAAAAGTGTTCACCTTGTTAAAGGACCATATTGAAACTTTGTGCTTAACGTTGGATAGATGTAGAAATTTATAGATTTCCTTGAACTTGAAGAAGTGTATTTTTTGCACACCATTTGGTATCCTGTTGGGTCATGTAGTATGTAAACAAGGGCTTTTGGTTGATCCTGTGAAGATTGTTGTTATTGTTGTTTTTCCACCACCTAATTCAGTACAAAAACTATGAGAAACATTGGGTCATATGGGGTACTACAAAATTTTATTAGGGGATTACCGTAGATTACAACTTCGATGGAAAATTTGTCGAAGAAGGAGGTCAAGTTTCAATGGAACGAGGAATTTCAACAAAGTTTGGATACCTTAAAGAAAAAACTGATTACTGCTCCAATTTTAGTATTTCCATATTGGAAGAAGGAATTCCATGTCGACGTAGATGCATAATTTATATCATTAGGCACATTTCTAGCTCAGCTAGCGGAAGGAGGTTTGGATCATCCCATTGCATTTGCTAGTAGAAATTTGTCAACTATTGAACATAATTATAGTAATACAAAGTGTGAAGGACTGGAAATGGTGTATGCACTACAGAAGTTTAGGCATTATATGCTCATATCACATTTTAAGATGTACACAGATCATTCTGCGTTGAGATACTTAGTCAATAATCAAGTGTTCAGGGGGGAGATATGCAGATGGTTGTTATTATTTCAGGAGTATGATTTTAAAGTGATTATGAAACTAGGAAAATTAAATACAAGACATGATCATTTGTCACTCATATTAATCGGGGAAGATGTAAGAAATGTGGATGACAATATACCAAATGCACACTTGTTTGTTGTACATATGGTCAATGATTACTTTCCATATATTGTTCAGTTCTTGAGCACATGAGTAACCCCCATCGACTTTACAATTGCGCAAAAGAAGTAATTAGTAGTAAAGGCAAAAAATTATTATCTTATAGTGGGGAATTTGTATAATTTAGGTGCATATGCTATTCTTAGGTGATGTATATTGTATATTAGAGAATGAGAGACCTATGATACTATTAGAGGCACATGCAAGAATTGTGGGAGGTCACTATGCAAGGAAAGTGACGGCTCATAAAACTTTTCATGCAGGACTTTGGTGGCCCACCCTTCATAAGGATGCTAAGAAGTTCTATAAAACCTGTGATGTCTATTAACAAGTTGGGAAACCATCCAAAAGAGACGATATATATTTAATACCGCAAGTTATGTTGCAATATTTTATTAAATGAGAATTTGATTTCATTGGAACGATCATGTTCGACAACACATGTATTCCAATAAAGGAAGAACACCTTCAGTAACCACTCACATAACTAGATCAAAGATCAAAACATCGGTGTTTTCATGTGGTAAAACGCCCATGGGAAAACATCCACGGCCCCAAACAACATGACCACTTGGAGCAGTTTATTAATGAAAAATAAAAATATTACAGAGAGATTTTACAAGAGAGTTTATCACAATTGATCATAGGAAAATGACCCTCCATGCTCTTTAAATAGATATCATGGATTGATCGGGTGTTAATACATAGATCAATGGTCATTAAGATCAAGGAGACTATGAACCGTCAGATCACTCTATGTCGGGAATATATCGTTACTGTCAGATTTCCTAACTACAAATGCATACTAATGCATACTAAAGAAACACACCAAGAAACACACTTTTACCTAATGAAACATTAGACCAAGCAGATCTTAACTAACTCCTAAGTGTCTAAATATCCTAACATCACCCCTTAAGAACAACTTGGGATAGGATTGAAGGATTTACAATGTTGACAAAATAGGAGAATGAAGGAGACATTAGAGCTTATCCCCCTGTTGGAGCCGCCTTTGTTTTTTCTAGCCCGTCTCAAATTTCATGTCTTAAAGCTCGAAATTGAAAGGTGGTTTTATTATTTTCCAACTGTGGTTTCAAAATTTCTGAAGACTTATCACGTAGCAGCGATGATTATTGTACTCTCGAGTTGAGTTCTACCTTTCGGAAAAAAAAATTCCCCCTTTTGTTCTACCTCGGGATTTCGCATGTTGGATGCTATAGATCACGTAGTTCATAAGTCCCGAGCAACGAAACAATGAAATTGCTTTAAAATTTCACACAGGGCAGTAATGAGAGTAAAGTTTTCCTAAATCATGATTAAACGTCATCGGGTTTTTGCACCTCAGCATCCACCAAATCCAAAATTTTATAGTCGTAGCCCCGATAGACGAGACCACGAAGTCCTTATTTTAGTAACCTGTGTCAAGGTTAAAAGTAAAAGCTAAACCATGGTAAAGTTCTGTTGGCAATTCGCCACTCGGCATTTTCTTTTTAAAAAGTTATATTGTCTAAGCCCTGACTCGCGAAATCACGATAAGGATATGAACATAATTAATTAATCACTTAATCCGAGTTTATCTTCCCTTTTAATTAAGTCGTATTATCGCGATCTCGCGGTTTCGCAACTCGACATGCAAACTTCCCGGAAACGTATCTTCAAAGATCCGAGTCGCGATATGGTGAATATAATAATTACGTAATTAATTAAGCTCCTAATCATGATTTTGTTTTTCTTAACCAAAATCAATCATCACAAATTCAGGGGTTAGAGGTTCAAAGGGTTGAAACAAAATTCTCGATACAACGAGTACCGAAAGATTAATTAACGTTGGTAAAACCGGATTAATTAAGCTAAATCAATATCTCCTGTGTTTTGATGCTTGCATGATTTACGAGGTAGTCTTATTTCTTCCATATGCCAACTGACATTTCAAACCACTAAAATTTATGGCATTAATTATGAAATAGGGCGAATCGACGAATAAAGATTGGGTTTTTATTTCTAAATTTATTTCTAAACATGATTTGACAGATCTGTTCTAAAAAGTATCGAGTTTTCGAATATATATAGAACTGTTATTCATTATAACAAATGCATTTCTATATTACGCAGAGCACACTTTCTCAGCGAGCTAACTTCTGTATGTATACATATTTTTATCGCAGAAGAGCTAAATCAGGATCTCCAGTCATGGCCCCACGAAAAGCATCCAAAGCTAGTGTTGAGGTTTCAGGACAAGGCTCGGAAAACATTGTTGATACTTCACCTCGAAGTGTCGACTCTGTCCCGAATTGGTCTTTTGTTTCCAATGTTCTGCAGGCGGAATTGGTGGATTATTCTGATGATTCCAGCTACAATGAAAAAGATGATATAACCACCAAGTATAAGATCGTCATTCAATCCGGAATCCACAAAGTAGCAGCCAGACCATGACTACTGCCATATTATGATATGGTCTGATGGGCATTAGACCATGTGGACATAATAACCAGAACCACCGTGAATGAGCAGAAGGTCACCATCGGGACTTTCAGGCCTGAACATCTGCAAGCCATGTATAAGTTGCCCACAATGTCTGACTTTACATATGGTGTTGAATTCTTGGATGAATTCAAACAGAAGGAATGTGTGTAGTATGATAAAACCATGTCTAGATTAATAAAATATTGGGTTTCGCACTCTGCGAAGTTCAGGGCAGACAGTCATGGTTGGACTCCAGCAGACAGTCATGTTTTTTAACACCATTTCCCTTAATGAGCTGGAGTTGGACTCCAGCAGAGGACGAGCCTATCCACATCTATCATGCGAAATTATGGGAAATCAAAGCAGTAGATTTCATATATGAAATCTTCAACTGGGTGATGGTACCACTGCATGTCACTATTTTCGGCCACCAGCCACCCAGGATCTCAGATAGTATAGTGACAAATTTGAGAAACATAGCTGACTGGTATGTAGAACCTGAATTCTCATATCTCAGATTTTTCGGGGCTTCTGTTCCCCCGCATGCATTACCATTATTCATTCCTGACAAGCTGGCTTGTCGTGAGGTTGCTAGACAAACGGTAATCGATGACATCAACAAGGACCTGAAGGGATACTCGAAGAAGGTATGGCCACCTTTTCCTGTTCATTTGAACTCATATTCTTTATTAGATTTCGAGCATGCTAAAGTTGAGGCAGCAGCCCTGGAAGACCTAAATTTGGTCCTTATTGAATACAAGAAGCACGATCCACAAAGGGTCATGAGTAATCATTTGGCCAATTGCCGGTTCAAGAGATTTGAGCACGAAAATTTGCCCTCGGATGACATTTTTCGGGGCACACGATCTTATGTCGAGATTTTAGCTCGGATAAAAACATTGGCACCTGAGGAGAGAGACGATGTTCTGAAGTTCCAAGAAAATTGACACAGATGTCTTCCCATAGTGTTGTGGGGTGAGAATCCGAGTACAGCGGAAGAGAAACAAAAAGATGCTGAAGGCTCCAAGGATGTGACTCCCAGACAAGAAAAACACCAGGAAGAAGGAGAGAAAACTAAGAGTCTGAAAGCAGAGATAAAGACTCCCAACCCGCCAAAGAAGCAGAGTCTGACTACTACTCCGGGATAATCAGTGAAACAAATCAGAGAGCCTATCACATCAGTTACTCCCTTGCAGTCAACTCAGGGAAATATTGACGCAGGATGGATTTTCAATGAAGAGTTGAAGCCTATAAGGGTGGAAGAGCTCCCTCCGAATGAGTTCTTCTTCGATAAGAAGAGAAAGGTAGTGATAAAGAGGGAATTCTATCTGGAAGGAGAGTCAACAGCCAAGAAATACAAATTTATAACTGATGGGAAAGACAAGAGGAATGAACAATTCGTGACTGAAATAGTAGGGACATTAGGAGCATACGCCACGAAAAACCAATTTTCAGTCGCGGTCTTAAAAAACCAGCTGAAATGAAAGAATCACCTCATCAAGATCCTGGAAGCCAGACTAGCCATAGCAGCAAAGGCTGCGAAAGACCAGGCAAGTGTAGGAATAGAGCAGGCCAGGTTGGCCGATAAAAATGAGATAGAGCTGCTCAAGACTAAGCTCGAACAAGCACAGCTGGTGGTTCGGGATGGTTAGATGCAAGCGAGCCAACAAAAAGATTTGATCAAATAGTTGTAGGCTAGGGTGGAAATCGCTGAAAGCAAAGTGATAAATATCGAGATGTTCCAATCCCAAGCGATGGAGATTCGAAGCAAAGTCTCTGCGGCCCAACGAAATTTGCTCGCCAAGGTGGAAGTGATTTGAGACAACTATTTGCTGGTTAATCAAGTGTTGGAGAATCTAACTGCTAGAGAAAGGGAAGCTGGAGCAGCACGGGTCGCCTTCCAAGAGGCTGGGATAGCCACAAACAACAGGGATCTGGGAAGTACTCCGAGGTTCACCATTTCGGAGCAGACCAGAGGAAACATTCTATTGAAAGAATGGGAGAACAGCATCTCGGAAGGCAAGCTGCAAGCCAAGAGAGTAACGAAATCCTTAGAGGAGGCTTTTAGCTCTATAGATGGTAGTCTGCTAGCCATTGATAGTGGAGGTAATGCCGAGGCATTGGTTCAACTGAATATGCCAAAAATCTCACTTGATCTAAGTGAAAGAGAGGAAAGAGATTCAGCCGATATCTCACAAGTGACTATGGCGGACATAGTCCAAATAGACAAATGTATGATTAAAACAAGCGTGCAATTATGCACTATTGACATCATAGACAGACAGATGGAAGACAGGCTGCCACAATTAACCTGAGATTGTTACTCTTTTGAAGCCAAATGTCAAGAAGAACCGTCAAGGATGATATCTCAGCTGGTTGAAAGATGTGTCACCTGTACCGAGCACGTGCAAGGACAAACCTCTGGCACCAAGTGAAGACAGAGAAGAAGAAATGGAGAAATTGCTCTCCTCCCTATCATAACTGAAAATTTTTCAACGATTGAGATTCCATCTTATTGTAAAACTATATAAATATACCATAGAAAGAAAGAAAAAGGGTTGGACCTTTTTGTGTCAATTGTAACAGAGTTTTTACATTTTGAGAGTTAATACAAAGAAAATCTAAAGATTCTCAATTTCATCACGACTATGTTATGAGTTTGTTTTATTGTATCTCATATTTCGTTTCATTTCATATTCATAACTGATGAATGCTTCGTTATAATTTAGTATGACCACTACTATAGCGAATGAATTTTGGTTTTCTATATTGTTTACTATTTTTCCTTAGTACTGGCTATCAGCAGGTGTAAGACCAGTCAACACTTTCAGAATTCTATATATATTTTATGCTTCATTGGGTTATTTCCTTACATCTTTCTTCCTCTGTTTATATGTGAGATTCTCCCTTGATAGGAGCCTTACTCGATAGACAGCTAAATGTTTTCTCCCACCTCATAAAATTTTATTAAGATATAACCGAGTTACAGGAAAGAGCCTTTGATTTGTAACCCATTTTTATTCCTAAAATCGTAAACTCTCTTTTATACGACTGAATTGAGACAGCACTTAAATTTTCCTTTTGAGGTTTTCTTATTTTATTGTTCCTCCATGACTGTCCCTGTACAAACACAACCCAATATCGAACCTGGATTATCAAATCAAACGCACATTGCCTTAAACCTTTTCGATACCATTCTTAAAACAGCCACCTCCCAGGTTGAACTTGAATGTTCATGGGCAACAATTGAACAAGATATAAACATCTAGGAATGGTTGGAAGTTAGACAACACAAACGCCGAAATATTCCCTAGTTTCCCTTGCCGAAGGTTGACGTTTTTCTCTTCTCTACCCTTTACCCACTTTTGGATGCCTAGACACTGTACTTCTAAGCCTTAAGTACAGACTCTGGAATGACATCTTTTTGGCGCCGTTGTCAGGGAACAAAGTTACAAAATCTTTTTCCCTAGGAAAACGACATTTTTTTTTCATTGAAAGTGTTACCCTTTGATAGTGAACAAAGAGTACACACCTTTTAAGGATTTTCAATCTTTCACTTGGCGACTCCACAAATAATAAACTGGCATTCGGTCGAAGGAATACTAGACAAAACCTGGATGGTAAGCAGATTACGCCCGTTGCCGATCCCGTGAAGATTCTAAAGGCAAGAGACTCTCTTAAGCCAACTGTTGCAGTCTACAAACTTAAACCCCCACGACCGAAGAATCAGAGTTCTTTTGAACCCTCAACTTCACTCAGTCCTCTCTCTGACACTAAATATTTGACATCAGACTGCTCCGAGGATAGGAGTGAGATTCATCCGACAATCCCCTTAGTACACAAAGGAAAGGACCCTCTTGAAGGTTCATCGACAGTTAACATACCATCTTTCCTTCGGTTAAAATTTCCGACCCCACCTAATTCTGAAGACTGTGTTACACATTCGGTTTCCACACCTGTCGGTTCTCCTGATTTCGTCTCTTGCAAATCTGAGGAACCAAGTCCTCGCATTCCTTATCTTTCATCGTCGGTTTTTCCTCCTCACAAAGAAAATAAAGATTCACTTTTAATTTTCCGAAACCCCCTTTACAACTTTCCACAAATAACGATGGAAACCGTCGGAGGAGGAGGTGGAGGGTTTATAGAAGGAGGTGGAGGTTTTATCGGAGGAGGAGGGGGAGGAGTTCCTCTTGGAGGAGCTGGAGGCCAAGCGCTTGCCCCCCCTCCCAGAGTGTTTGTGAAAGTTACAGCCAGATATGCTCCCTTGGTACTTCCCGCTCCTCTACACGACCTTCCCAAAAATTACATAAAAAACTTGCCAAAAATCACTGGGGAAGGGGATCTAACCGCGGCCGAACACATTAATTTCTTTGATCATTTCACAGATATCCTAGGTATCAAACATGAAGACGTATATTCGAGGCTTCTTGTTCAAACCTTCGAAGGCCAGGTCTGAACTTGGTTTCGAAGTCTACCTAGATCATCTATCTTGTCTTACGATGCCTTAGAAGATGCTTTCCTCAGACAGTGGGGCGAAAGAAAGGACCACTTATATTATTTAACCGAATTTGGGTCTTTAAGAAAAAAGAATTCTGAAATAGTCATGGAATTTATTCAAATATTTAACAAACTGTATAACAAAATCCCAGTCGAGGTTAAACCGTCTCAACCCACGGCCAAGGTAACTTTCGTCGGGGCTTTCGAACCAGATTTTCACTCCTTTTGCGAGAAAGAAGGGGAGCCACCCTAAACCGAATGTAGGATGATGCTGTAGAAATTGAGTCTAATATGATGGATTCTGGTAAGCTTAAAGCTAAAGTAGAAATGACAAACCGAGAGACTAAACGCTTTAGAGAACAAGCAGGTCCGTCAGGGTCTAATAGATCCACAAATGATAGGGTAGACAATATGGCCAGAGTAATTAAAGATCTGTCTAATAAAATATCCAAAATGGAGCTCAAATAGGCCAAAGCTGATTCTTTCCCCAAAAAGGATTTCAAGAGAAACCCCAACCCCCTGAACTAGCAAAGACAAATAAAAAACGAAGATCGAAAAATACAAGCTCCCCTAAAGAACAAAATTTTTATAGGAGCGAACGATTTTCAAGACTTCGGAGATTCGGATAATGATGTCACGAACTTTGGTGATGACTGCACACAACCATATCTGACTCGAGAAGATTATAAAAAATCTCTAAACACTCAACAACCGTCGAATAAGGGTGAAGAAAGTGATCATACTAACCTTTGTGAATCTCAATAAGAAACTGAGATGATAATGGTTGAGATCCAACCTAAGTACAACTTAAGATCTAAGAGTAAGCCCATCTCAACTACTCGACCCAAGAAAATCCTCCAAAGAGGTCAAGCTTATGAGCCTACTCC
>ML840013.1:24510-42382 GCA_009831015.1 Picea engelmannii | reverse complement strand
GGTGTGAAATGGAGTGTTATTTTCCCTGGGTCTTGCTTGAGCAGTGTGAAATGGAGTGTTATTTTCCCTACCAAGGTTTTATTCTTATAAGTAATATATTGAGCGGAGAATGAACATGGTGTTGTTGTTGACTTAGCATTGTGCTCTAAAGAATCTAAGGTTTACCATGGGTACCATCCCTGTTGTTGACCTAGCCTTGTGCCTTGAAGAATATAAGGTTTACCATGGATACCATCCTTGTTGTTGACCTAGCCTTGTGCCTTGAAGAGTCTAAGGTTTACCATGGGTACCATCCTTAGAATGAGGGGAACAATGTGTGGGTTTTCATTGAGATATGTTATCTAAAAAAAGATAAAGATGTACTAAATTCTAAGATATCACTTGTGAAATGGACTTTCAGGCTTCACTTGGCTTTAAGTATATAAAGACGCTCATGGCCAATTAGTGACGTGCTTCTTATTCATTACCTAATGTAACAAGCTTGTAACAGAAATGTACTAAATACATGATGGTTGTTTTTCACTTTGAATTGTTGTTGACCTGGCCTCGTGCTTTGAAGAATCTAAGGTTTACCATGGGTACATGGGGTTGTTCCTGACTTTGAACTGTTGTTGATTTGGCCTTGTGCCTTGAAGAATCTACGGTTTACCATGGGTACCATCCTTGTTGTTGACCTAGCCTTGTGCCTTGAAGAATCTAAGGTTTACCATGGGTACCATCCCTGTTGTTAACTTGGCCTTGTGCCCTAAAGAATCTAAGGTTTACTGTGGGTACCATTCCTATTGTTGACTTGGCCTTGTGCCCTAGATAATCTAAGGCTTACCATGGATAATCTAAAATTTACAATCCCTATTGTTGACTTGGCCTTGTGCCCTAGATAATCTAAAGATTACCATGGATAATCTAAAATTTACCATCCCTATTATTGACTTGGCCTTGTGCCCTAGATAATTTAAAGTTTACCATCCTTGTGTTGACCTAGCCTTGCCCCTTGAAGAATCTAAGGTTTACCATGGGTACCATCCTCAAAATAAGGGAAAGTGTTTGAGGGTTTTCCCTTGATAAGTGGCTTGGAAAAAAGTAAATATTGTGCTTATATGAAGTCTAATATGATCACTTGTGAAATAGATTTTTAGGCTTTAATTGTCTTTAATTATATAAAGATGCTCGTGATCAATTAGTGAAAATTTTCTTAACCATTACCCAATCTCGTGGGCTTGTAACATAAATGTACTAAATACATGGGGTTGTTTCTCACTTTGAATTGTTGTTGACCTAGCCTTGTGCCTTGAAGAATCTAAAGTTTACTATGGGTACCATCCTTGTTGTTGACTTGGCCTTGTACTGTGAATGATCTAAGGTTTATGATGTGTACCATACTTGTTGTTGACCTGACCTTGTGCCCTGAAGAATCTAAGGTTTATCATGGATATCATCCATGTTGTTGACCTAGCCTTGTGCCCTAAAAAATCTAATGTTTACCATGGGTACCATCCTTGGAATGAGGGGAGGTGCTCGAGGGTTTTTCCCAAGATATGTTACCTGGAAAAAAAAGTAAATACTAAAATGAAGTCTAAGACAATCACTTGTGAAATGAGCTCTCAGGATTTAATTATATAAAGATGTTTATGGTCAATTAGTGACATGTTTCTTATTCATTATCTAATGCAACAGGCTTGTAACAGAAATGTCCTAAATACATGGGAGTTGTTTCCCACTTTGCACTGTTGTTGACCTAGTCTCCTTGAAGAATCTAAGGTTTAGCATAGGTACCATCCATGTTGTTGACTTAGCCTTGTGCCCTAAAGAATATGAGGTTTACCATGGGTACCATCCCTGTTGTTGACTTGGCCTTGTTCCCTAACGAATATGAGGCTTACCATGGGTACGTGTTGTTGACTTGGCCTTGTGCCCTAAAGAATATGAGGTTTACCATGGGTACCATGTGTGTTGTTGACTTGCCTTTGTACCATAAAGAATCTAAAATTTACTATCCATGTTGTTGACCTAGCCTTGTGCCATAAAAAATCTAAGATTTATCATGGATACCATTCTTGAAATGAGGGAAATTCTTTAGTAGTTTTCCTGAAACATATTATCTTGGAAAAAATTAAATATTATACTAAAATGTAATCTGGAAAAAATTAAATATTATACTAAAATGTAATCTAAGATGATCACTTATAAAACGGAGTTTCGAATTTTGATTGACCTTAATTATATAAAGACGGTCATGTCCAATTAATGACGTGTTTCTGATTCATTACCTAATGCAACGGGCTTGTAACAGAATCGTACTAAATACAGGGAGGTTGTTTCTCACTTTGAATAAATATTTTTGGCCATGCTTTTTTGTCCCTTCTTATAATATCTTGCCATGCTTCACCTAAGCAATACACAACTTCTCATCAAATTAATGATAATGTTGGATTGAACCCTTTTTTTTTCAAAACAATGCAGTATTATTTTGATAGTAGGAAGTGTATTCTCCTAGAGGCCTGCTAGGGGCAAGATATTCCTAGGAGCTTTGACTTGTTTGAGGTAAATACTTCTGTTGAAATCCGTGAAAATGAATGCCAACAAGTTGACTGAAATATTTTCCCTATTTGTAATTCATTTCTTAAGATGTTTTATGAATAGTTGTGTGATCCAGGCTTATCTCTATGTTCATATAGCCTTCAGGATTTTGTGAGTTTAATTTATTCAATCCATGGATGAAGTCAATGGCTTGATATGCGGTTATGGTTTCTGAGGTTTGTTTTCTGGGATTCCACTGGTGACCCTTGAAAATGTTTCTTACGGGTCTTTTATAAATTTTGGCTAAGTGCAAGCGACTTTTGTGAACATTATAGTAGGATCCCATGCGAGGGTGGAAGTTCCAGATGTAGCCTGGATCGATGGAGGAGCTATGGAAATTATGGTGACTAAGTTGCAGTGCAGATTACAATTCAATTGGTATTTTTTATGATGAACAGTTAAGTAGACGTGGAATAAAATTCTCATGGTGAGAAGATTTTGAAAGCTTGAAGCTTTGAAGCTTGCAAAGAACATGCCTCCAAATTTATGCACTGTCACAGGCTATCTTTGGTAGAATTTATGACTGGTACAACGATTTTTAAATGGATAACTGACTGAATCCCAATGAGCATTGGCTTATTCATCAGAATGGATTAATCAACTATTTTTGGCCTGATTGTAAGTCGTTTGTCAGTTGGTTGGATGGGCCACTCTAAGTCTGGACTTCTCTCTTAGGGAGTTGCTGGCATTCTGCTGTTAAAAATATGATCAGATTGCGTATGGCATATTACAGCCTCTCTGGCTTTGTGAACATTTATCCAACTATTACATATCTGTGAACTGGCTCGGGCCCTTGGTTGCAAAATGATGTACCGGAATAACACACACAGAAGATTGAGTTGAAATGGCAGAATCCTGGATATTTCATTCTTAATGCACGATTCATACTTGATATTTTGGATATATGAGCAGTACAATTGTTTTATCACTAAAACTAATGGCTACCATACCATTCAAATATGTGATGTTGAAATATTCCCCGTTTCTGCGAGTTGGCCATTTGATCTGGTGTCTATTTTAATAAAAATTACTTGCCAGATTCAATTCAATTATGCTTTTCCAAAAGCTGCATCAAACCGACGGCGAGTAGATGGCATTTTATAAATCTTGTGCAGTGTTTCTGATACAGGGGACAATGTTTCTGAATGTATACAGGTAGTTGCTACTATGTCAAGTTTGTTAAGAGAAGAACCTCCTGGATCAGATGATATGACACAACTTTCCTATATGCATGAACTGGGTGTCTTGCAAAATTTTCAAATATAAACTTACTGAAATATATATAGTGATCTGCTCATGGTTGTTTAGTTTCTCCAGTTTACTTCTACCAACAAGAAGTCTTGTTCTCGTTATGGTTTATGATATTGAAAAATCATTACTTTTGCGAGTTTAAATGTTGAACACGTTGCTTATATTCTTTATCATATCGAAAGCAGAGCTTGCATCCATCAGAGAATATTTAACTGAGATCAATTACTAGTTTCCTAGTCAAGATAATAAAGGAAGATACATTTTTGGGACAAAGATAATAAATAAAGGAAGATACATTTTTGGGAAAAAAACCATAATATGACACAAGTGTGAAATTAGCAGTAAAACTGTTTATATTTACTTCTCAAAAATATATAGTTTAAAGATATAAGTTTAATAAATTATTTTTATAATAGAGATTAAATTATTTCTATAATAATGATTATAAAGTAATGTGTTTGAAAAAAAAACTAAAGTTACATTTTCTATATATGTTAGTTATGATATATGATTAATTTTTTTTATATAATGTAGAAAAATTATGAAAAAATAAATAATGGTAAATATTAAAAAATAAATAAAAAATTATGAACTGTTTTTGTGGGATACTTGTTTATAATAATAGTTAATATTCAATTAAAATGATGTTTTTATTTACTATTTATTTATTGTAAAAATATTTAATATTAAAAAAAATATGAAAATAAATTACAATATATATTTCTAAATATTTATAATAAATTTAAATTATTTTTCAATTATTAAATATAAATATTATTTTTTATTTTTATGAGTTTAATAATCTTAAATCATTTAAAATAGAAAATATGTTTTTTTATTTTTTTTAAGGAAAAAATCCCAAATTTTATTTATAAGGAAATAAAAGTACATATGTAAGTTGTGTCTTATTGCACTGGAGAATTGGAGAATTGCAGATCAAAAATTACAAAAAAAAAGTATTCCTATATGTCTACATAGAGTGTGTATAGTGTATGTGGCATCCATATATAGATCAAAAGCCAAATTTATTTGGTTGACCTATAGTGTATGTGGCATCCATATATAGATCAAAAGCCAAATTTATTTGGTTGACCATGAGCTAGTGCCCATATCAGATCCTACATTCTTATACATTTCAAAAAAGAGGAAGGATGTAAAAATTTAATTAGAGATTGGCCCAAGGGTTGTGAAGAAATTCCCTAGGGCCATTCAGACCTTCTTCCTTGATTTTCCAACATCCTTTGTCCAGGTCCAATCCAATTTTGAGAGTTGGTCCGTTTGTTGATTGTGATTCATGTATACATGTGAGAATGAGATATGAGTGAACCTTGTAGTGAGCCTCTTTATTTTCTCCAATAATGGGACCAAAGTGTATGAATGCAAAATGTGTGTGCCTTTCATAACTTGGATAACAAATAAAGAATCTCCATAGATATTCAAGTGGAAGATGTTGTTTTCAAGGGCTAGAAGTACCAGAAGATAAAGTGCCATGAGTTCATTGAAATTATTTGTGGTCTCCCCTAGTCTAGCTTTGAAGGCAAAGGAATGGCTTTGTGAAATATGAAGTATTCCCCTTGCTCCTCCAATAGAGGGGGAGCGTTGGGTTGCACCATCAAAGAAAGCCCATGGAGCTTCTGAGTTGATGGATGGCGGTGTTGTGATTCTTGGAGTTGAAGAAGAAGTGTTTGTTTGTGGATACGCTAAGAAGATATTGAGGCATTGAATGGCTGTATGAGCTATGGAGGCAGATTTATCTTTGAAGATGGTGTGATTTCAAGCTATCCAAATTCCCCAACAGATGATGAGAGGGAGAGCCTTGAAATCATGATTTTGATGATCAACCAACCAATTATGTAGTGCATCCAACAAGTTGAGGCCATTCCAGGTAAAAGAGGGTCTGAGTGAGCTACAAATCTCTCTCCAAAGAGATGATGTAAAGGAGCAATGAAGGACGATATGTAGACTGGATTCCTCTTATTTGCATAGAGCACACTGGCTTGAACCTGTGAAGGATTTCTTTTGCAAGTTTTCCCAAGTTGTGGCCTTTTTTTTAAGAGATGCCACTTGAATAATTTTGATTTTGGAGGACATTTGAATTTCCAGAGGAGTTTCCCCCACCAAGGGAGGGGATCATGATCAACTTCCTGAAATTGTGATAAGTATCCTTGTTTAGGAGAGTACTTCCATTCTAAGCAGAAGGACCATATAGTTTGTTGTCTTGATTTGAAAGTTTGAAAAAATAGTTTCCCAAAGAGTTGATGTAACGTTGCCAGGTCGGTAACATGTCTGCTTCTAAATTTAGATCTTTGCCATAAATCCATCTATTATTGTCTGTGATATTGTAACACCTTGTTTCCCCCAATTTGTAATTAATCATAAAATAGGAATTTCCATGCTAATGCATGAGGAAAATGTAAATGTATTATTGTTTGAGTTGCCAATAACTGACTGTGGGGGGTGAATCCTTGAAAGTACTGGCCATGATATCACTAGAGGAAGAATGTGAAAACTATAGAAGAGGGTTCATTATGACAAATAACCCCAAATTTCCCTTGATGAGGATGACAACCTCCTTTGGATCCCAAGAAGATAAATCAGTTAATGAAGAAAGAACTGGTGGTTGAATTATCAACCACCCCCATGAATGGAAACATGGGCTGTCAGCCCGAAGTACCACAGGGACCTGCAAACCTGAGCTTCCTTCTGATAGAAGGAACATGATAGGTCGAAAAACCTTCCAAGGTAAGAGGGATACAAATGGGAGAGGAGACACTGGACAAAAAGGAGCGTAAGCTTGCAAGGGAGATGCGCAGAGCTCTTCAGCGAGTCACGAACTGAAGGCCACGAGCTTGATGCCGAGGAGCATCTGAGAAACCTCGTCGAGGCCATAACCGAGAGAGAAAGCTTTGGGTTACAGAGAACATGACCCAAACATAAGCGAAAACGGAGGAAGAACCCTCGAGAAGTGTGAGAATTCCCTGGTGATATCATGGCTTGGCACGGGGGTGGCCAGAGTGCTAAGAATGAATGCCTTTGTTCCTATGGTCGGGTGGAAGGACGAACACCCACAGTTAGTTGGTTGGCGGCAACTTGTAATAGATAAGCGATCTCCTGCCCTGTGTAATTTATCTGTAACTGTGTATGAATTGGCTATATTGTGTATGTTGCAGGAATTGTTCATGACTTCTTAATGGATATACTGTATTCCTTTTATCACTGCTTGGTTGTATAATTAGGCCATTAAGAAATCATATGGTTAGGATATGTTTTATACTCGTAAATACTTGTGTCCTATGGTGGCATAAGCCCGAGTCATGAACTATGTGTTCGTCGACCGTGAACACAGTTTCATGTACACATGTAAACCTTCCTAATCGTTTTGAGTCTCTTGGAGGACGAAGCCTGTTAAGCCCATAAGAAGAGTGCAAGGCTCGTAATTCCTTCATAGCTGACGAAGCTCAGGAGGGATAACACTTGTAGAGTGTTCCTTAAACCTAGGTGGATTGCAGAGGAAGGGACAAAGGTTCGAAACCTTTGGAGACCGAAATTATTCAAGGACTGGAAGTAGCGAAGGCTCCAGAGGAAAAACGATCGATATTGGAGGAACGCAGAGATGAGGACGAACAACCGTCAGATCTACAGAAGTAGCGATAACCTTAATGCTTCGTGCCCAAAGGAGGATTTCGACGTTCGGGGAAACATAGGTAGAAATCCCTTCGAACGCGCGATACACGAAATCTCGATGGGAAGTTAGACCGTCAGATATCAAGTTGGACACATGTCGACCAATGGAAGAACCAAAGGAGGGACGCGTGGCAGTCGGGCAACATTTCACTGACTCGCGATTGGGAGTGGTCAAAGGGCAAGACTACACCAACTCACGATACGCGAAATAACGACGTGATCGTGGCCGTTGACCCAGGAGTGGTCTGGACCATCAATCGTCTAGAGGGAGATTTCGGCGTTTCGGGAGTCGGGGGTTCGAAGGAAAGAACCTTACAATGTGCGAGTCACGAAATCCTGAACTCTTCGAAGAGGAAATCAAGCCGTCCATTGTAGAGTGCGCGTGGCGAGAGCTCATCATTTCGCTGGCTCATAGAGCAAGAAGGTCAAAGAACATACTGTTCGAACTCGCGATGTGCGAAGTCGCAATTTGATCGTAGCCGTCCATCAAGGAGGGCACATCCGTTAGGTGGGGACTGCGTCTTGACAGGTGGTGTAACAACAAGCGCCCAGAGAAAGGTGGAAGCGGGTGACAGGTGGTGGACACATGTCGCCTGGGAAAGAGTCAACCCATTGTTGACTTATCGTGTTTCGGGGTTTCGAAGGGTGAAGAAGTTGCACCTTGATTGCTAAGGTTGTGAAACACTGAGAGGAGAGGTCTCGTGTGACGGGCAGCAACGACACAACTCGTAAGCAGAGTACAGCGGAGGAGACAAGTGGCGTGTATGCGTCGCTTTGGCAGGGTCCACGTAACGTTGACCTTTCGTGTCTCGGGGATTCACAAAGGAGGAGCACACGGGCTCAACACCCCAACTCGCGAAGTCGCGAGTTGCGAGTAGTGCTAGTGTTTAGCCTAGCCTACGGTTATATGCAGCAGGTGCTAGTGAGGAGGGAGCCATACCCATATCGCATTTTGGGCATCGACGTTTGGAGAAAGAGGATTCGAGAGCCTTGACTCTCCAACTCGCGAGTTGCGAAAGGCGTTTGCGCTAAGGTCAGGTTGTGGTCGCTTGGAGGAGGATAAGGGAAGGGATGGTCTGTGCTAGGCCTGTAGAAATTCAGGGATTCTGTCCCTCGAAGAAAAGACAAAAAAGAAAATAAAAAATTAGTTGTCGTAGTTGGTGTGTGACAAATTGGTATCAGAGCATAGTTACAACACTTGGCCTGCTTGGGCTCATGTACGAGTTGCGTAAGGAGATATTGTTATCTGCATTTTCTCTTTAAGGAGAAGGACTGCATAATGAAACTGTAATTTGGGAATTTCTACGGAATTCCAGCAAAGGAATTATATTGTTCCTTTGTCAAAATGATAACTACTCTTATAGGAGTAGGGATGCACTGATCAATATTACTGATAAGACCTGAGTGTGAATAATAGAGGTGGAATAAATTGTGCTATGAAGCTGCACGAGCCAAAAAAAGGACATGAACTGAGTTGTTCTGTTATAGTGTGACGATGGCTACCTACTAAAGCAGGTAGAGTCTCTTGCAATTGAGATGGCTGGTTAGGTAAGAATTAAGATCCTCATGAAGAACTCCTTCATGATTTAGGAAATCTGGTAAGGACTGGTAGGATCCTTAGAAATTTATAATTACTGCATTATTAAAAGACTAAACCCTAAGCATATAACTCCTCACGATTGAGAGGACTGATGAAAATATGTAGAGTCAGATTAGCTGACCTATAATGGTTAGAATTGACAACAAGGATAATCTGTTTAAACAAGATTAAGAGGAGTCCTTTGGGACTGTTGCTAATTCGCAAGAGTGATCCTTGTTGGTTGTTCCCATAAAGAGAGGGTAACATCTGTATGAGTTATGACTATGAGATTAGTCCTGTAAGTAACTTAAAATCTCAGAAGAGATAGCGGGGAAATTTTGTATGCTGAACGTGCGTATAGAATAAAGCTTGTGTTAAAGTTTGAAAACTCTAGAGGTTGAGCGCAGAGTATACCGGGAGGAGTAGTGGTTTTAAGTCTCGAGAGGAAACACTTAAAAAAAGTTTCGAAGTTTCGAAGAGTTGAAGCATTCAAAGGTGAAGCGCAGAAAACTGAAGTTCGAAGAAAGAACAAGTACGGAGTATTGAGCGGGAGAAATCCTTCAGAAAAGAATTTTGAAGATTGAATAAGATCGAGAGTTAAGATTCATTCAGAAAGAGCCGAAATGTTTCAAGTTGTTCGATCTCGGAGAAGTAGCGCACTGGTTAGTTGCGAGGAGATACCGGAATTTCGCAAAACCAAAGGGCTTGGAAGAAGCAACGAGAAATTCGCGAAAAGATCATAGACGTTGATCAAAGAGCGATCTGGACCATTGATCGTCCAGAGAGAGTTTCGCAATTTTGGGGATCAAAGGATTCAAGGTGCTTCATAAAAAAAGTCCCAAAATCGCGAAATGCGAAGCGCCTTTTAGTTCGGATCGTTGTCACTGCCGGTGGTCGCGTGAGGAGAAGGCGTGAACTAGTATGATGAATATTTAGCTGTGTTCAAATGTACTTGAGTGCATGAGTTTAATGCATTGTGAAGCTTCATAATAGGAAGCCTGATATTAATACCGGTAAGGTATGAATGATATTAAACGTGCAAGTAATGCACATCTATGATGTAAGAGTATAAGTATACTAGAGGCCCAATATGATTGCCCTGATGAGTGAAACGTGAAGCAAGCATTGCTCTTGTCTAGATTAAATGAATACTATGGAGGCATAGCTGACTCCATTCTGGGGAGTCATGAAAGTTCTGTTCCAAATAATAGCCTGAGGGGCATGTATTCCATTTTCTCAGGAAGTACCAATATAATTAGATGAAAGAGTAAATGAGCAAAGATGCTTTCTTGTCATAATAAGAGGCAAATGATTACGCCTTTGAGCATCACGTGAGAAGGATTGTGAATGAATCTGAATTGACTGATCTTAACAGTAAAGATGCATGTGGGCTGTAAATTATACCTATGGCAACTGCACACAGTATTACGATTATGAGTATAGCTAAGTACATCGTGGATGTAAGTTAGCAAAAACCTAGAACATGTTCGGATGCATAATCTGGAATGCATACCAGAAAGGTATGTCTATGTCCCTTAAAGAATGCTTATTAACAAGCTGAAGCTAATTCGAGCTTGAGGCCATCATAGATAGTGATGGATGATATGCAACAAGGAAGTTGCATACCGAAGGAGTTCCTTGTGGAGGAATTGTGTGAAGACTCTGTCAGGAAAACGAAGTCACAACCTTAATGACTGTTGAGAATTAAGCAGTAAGCCACAAGCTTATATATATACACCAGAATCATGGATTACATTTTGAAAAATATCATGTAATGAATAAGAAGATGAATAAATGAATATTGACCAATTCTGATAACCGAATGGTAGTGTGCAAGATGCACATGTTCATGATTCATTATGGGCAAAATATTTTGCTATTAAAGCATGCTGAAGTATCCTAAGAGTTAGGATGAGCCTAACCCAGGGCTGCTCAGGAAAAGAGCAGAAAGACCACAATAAAAAAAAAATAGAGTGCATAAGTAAAGGAGGAACACTTTCCTCACCCTAAGAACCCTAAATTGTTTAACAGAGCCGTAGGATTAAAAGAACCATCGTGGAAACCAGTATAGTTGCTAAAAGGCAAGTAAACCCCCTGAGTATGATTAAATGAATAAATGAGTACATTTAACTACTTAGTCTTGGTTGAGGCCATGATTAAGAAAAGGCAGTGAGACCTTAGAGATAACTCGACTAGGCTGAACTCTAGCCCTAGCGGTGTAGAAAGAGTTGGAAGAAGGGGAGAGTCCCCAATTCTTTCCTCGCTGAGTATTATGTTTTCTATGGGATGAGAAAGCTAGTACATTGATGAACGAAAATGTTTTGACACCATAGTGATGATGGTTGTAATATTGTGAAAACGATTGAGAACTGTTGTGTTGCACTCATGAAAACATTAAGGATAGTGTGATGAAGTACATACAGATATGCTGGGACATGTCTGAAAATATTTTATTAATTTAAATGCTATGGTTTTTGCATTTTGATTTACATGATGACCAATGTGCCTATGGTGTATGTCATGTGTAGAAAGAAATAAGATTGGAACTGTTGAGAAAGACAAATGCCAATAATGAACAACCTCAAGCAAAGGGTGACCATGGGAAGGTTGTGGTCAAAAGATTGTTGACAGGACTGTGAAAATCCCGCTAAAGCATCGTTGATGAGGTAGAGATCAGAAAGAGAGCGCTAGCAGCCAAGAACCGGTATAAAGATATTTGTGCCTATGTGGCACAAGGTATGAAGGGATTTGGTAAGAACCCCTTCCGAAATATTTTATTGTCTCATGTTATGCATGAAAATTGAAAGGGCAGTGGTATGCCATGGATACCCAAGTAGGGTATGATTCAGGAAGGAGAACCTGAATGATGGAGGTGTGAACCTTTAGTAGTAAAGACTGATTGTAACCCTTGGAAGAATTCATGAATTGATATTTCATGAACACATGGACCAATCAAGGAATGATTGGAAACAAAAGTGCTCATAGATAGCACGTTGCATGGAATTACTTCAAGGAAATGCATATTTGCATAAAGGACAGACAATGGATTTCTCATTGAGGAAGGAGGACCTTCCAACATTTCTACCCACATTGTATAGGTGTTAGAGAAAACCAAATTTGGGTGGCCATGAGTGTTGGCACCCTGGTTATTAATGAAGGCATAATTCTTGGGTGCATTCATGTGAAACTTTTAAGTTTCATGTGTACTAATTTGGGATCGTGATCGGCCTATGGCAGGAAGCATGGTCCTGTTGTAAGAATGAATGAAAATGAATAGGCCATGTGGTGGAGAGGTTGGTTAAGTTCCAACACACCATGGCCAAGAACCTGTCATAAAGTGTGACAAACTTGAAATCAATGTAAGGGTGCATTGGGTATGAATGTGGCCACAAATGTTGGCGCATCCATTAAAATCAATTGATATCTGAAACACATTTTGAAAATTTGGTAGGCTGGAATGATGCATAGGTAAGGGATGATGTATCCTTTCGCTTTGAA
The DNA here is from genome assembly GCA_009831015.1 of Picea engelmannii. Classification (NCBI taxonomy): domain Eukaryota; kingdom Viridiplantae; phylum Streptophyta; class Pinopsida; order Pinales; family Pinaceae; genus Picea; species Picea engelmannii. The sequence goes on along the minus strand of ML840013.1, from coordinate 29,793 downwards.
TCCTTGAATAGATGAAATGACCTGAACTGTTAGTATACTTGATTTTCGAAAAAGGTAATGTACACAAAAAACTAACAATTGTTTGGCTGTGTAAAGAAATAAATTGCAGGGAGGAAAGGGTCTTGGATATGGCAATGTTGTAAGCCCATAAGGAAGACTGATTGCCTGCTAAGCCAAATTGTTGTGGGAAGGAAAGTCCCATAATTATGAATTTGTTTCCTGTGCGGAACAAATATGAAAACAAATCGTGAGATTGGAAAATCTGTGGGTGATAGATTTGCAATAAAATTCTGAAAGTTAGAATTTATAATGACGTCTCATGAATTTTGTATCCCTGTGATACAGGTGAGAAGAAAAGACATGTTCAGAAAGGACAGATGAGGGCTGTCAAAGTTGAAGATGATGAACATGGCTACTATTGAGCCATGAAAACCCCGTGATAAGCCATGATCGCCTGAAAATTATTGTGTTGAGGTAACACAAGCCGGAGGTACGCCTCGACAGAGCAAGTCTGAGGGACGCCTCGACTGTAAGACTCGATAGAGTCTCTAAAATTTTCCTGTGCAAGAAAACCTTGGCAGGGCAAGATGGATCGCCCAAGGGACTATATAGTAGTGAAGGGGATGCCTGAGCCTGGGCCTAGAGGGTGAGTGACCGCAAGGAAGAGGAGACCTTAATAATTCTTGTAAACTATTGGGATCATGCACATAGTAGGTAGTTTCCCGTGTAGAAAAACCTTGGAACGGAAGATGAAATCATGATAGCTCTTGTGAACTATTGAATTGGAATCATGCACCCAATGGGTACGTCAAGGAAAGTGATGAGCATGGATAACAAAACTACCATGTGGATACAGATCCACAAACTGCACAGATAAGTATTGTGCTAAGATTATGAAATTTTCCTTTTGAATTTTGAACAACAGTAAGATGTTTTCACACAAAATTGTGATTAATGTGCTTGTTGTCCAAGAATTATTGAAGGCAGATGACGAAGACTAAGATCCTGAAAGAGGACCTGACCGAGGACGAAGGTCAAGACTTCTGAAGTGGATGAATGAGAAAGGAGCGACAAGTGTTTTTGAGAAAGAACACCGAGGATAGTGTTCCTTTAAGGGGGAGGGAATTGTAACACCTTGCTTCCCCCAATTTGTAATTAATCATAAAATAGGAATTTCCATGCTAATGCATGAGGAAAATGTAAATGTATTATTGTTTGAGTTGCCAGTAACTGACTATGGGGGGTGAATCCTTGAAAGTACTGGCCATGATATCACTAGAGGAAGAATGTGAAAACTATAGGAGAGGGTTCATTATGACAAATAACCCCAAATTTCCCTTGATGAGGATGACAACCTCCTTCGGATCCCAAGGAGAAAAATTAGTTAATGAAGAAAGGACCGGTGGTTGAATTATCAACCACCCCTATGAATGGAAACATGGGCTGTCAGCTCGAAGTACCACAGGGACCTGCAGACCTGAGCTTCCTTCTGACATAAGGAACATGATAGGTCGACAAACCTTCCAAGGTAAGAGGGATACACACGGGAGAGGAGACACCAGATAAAAAGGAGCATAAGCTCGCAAGGGAGATGCGCAGAGCTCTCCAGCGAGTCACAAACTGAAGGCCGCGAGCTTGATGTCGAGGAGCATCTGAGAAACCTCGCCGAGGCCATAACTGAGAGAGAAAGCTCTGGGTTACAGAGAACAGGACCCAAACAGAAGCGGAAACAGAGGAAGAACCCTCGAGAAGTGTGAGAATTCCCTGGTGATATCATGGCTTGGCACGGGGGTGGCCAGAGTGCTAAGAATGAATGCCTCTGTGCCTATGGTTGGGTGGAAGGACGAACACCCACAGTTAGTTGGTTGGCGACAACCAGTAATAGATAAGCGATCTCTTGCCCTGTGTAATTTATCTGTAACTGTGTATGAATTGGCTATACTGTGTATGTTGTAGGAATTGTGCATGACTTCTTAATGGATATATTGTATTCCTTTTATCATTGCTTGGTTGTATAATTAGGCCAGTAAGAAATCATATGGTTAGGATATGTTTTGTACTCATAAATACTTGTGTCATGTGGTGGGATAAGCCCAAGTCACGAACTATGTGTTCGTCGACCGTGAACACAGTTTCATGTACGCATGTAAACCTTCTTAATTGTTTTGAGTCTCTTGGAGGACGAAGCTTGTTAAGCCCAGAAGAAGAGCGCAAGGCTCTTAAGTCCTTCATAGCTGACGAAGCTCAGGAGGGATAACACTTGTAGAGTGTTCCTTAAACCTAGGTGGATTGCAGAGGAAGGGACAAAGGTTCGAAACCTTTGGAGACCGAAATTATTCAAGGACTGGAAGCAGCGAAGACTCTAGAGGAAAAATGATCGATATTGGAGGAACGCAAAGACGAGGATGGACAATCGTCAGATCTACAGAAGTAGCGATAACCTTAATGCTTCGTGCCCAAAGGAGGATTTCGACGTTTGGGGAAACAGAGGTATAGATCCCTTCGAACACGTGATACACAAAATCCCGATGAGAAGTTAGACCGTCAGATATCAAGTTGGACACATGTCGACCGACGGAAGAACCAAAGGAGGGATGCGTGGCAGTCGAGCAACATTTCATTGACTCGCGATTGGGAGTGGTCAAAGGGAAATACTACACCAACTCACGATACGCAAAATAACAACGTGATCATGGCTATTGACCCAAGAGTGGTTTGAACCGTCAATCGTCTAGAGGGAGATTTCGGTGTTTTGAGAGTCAGGGGTTCGAAGGAAAGAACCTTACAACGTGCGAGTCACGAAATCCTGAACTCTTCGAAGAGGAAATCAAGCCGTCCATTGTAGAGGACGTGTGGCGAGAGCTCAACATTTCGCTGACTCGTAGAGAAAGAAGGTCAAAGAACATACTGTTCGAACTTGCGATGTGCGAAGTTGTGATTTGATCGTAGTCGTCCATCAAGGACGGCACATTCATTAGGTGGGGACCGCGTGGTTGATAGGTGGTGTAACAACAAGCACCCAGAGAAAGGTGGAAGCAGGTGATAGGTGGTGGACACATGTCACCTTGGAAAGAGTCAACCCATTGTTGACTTATCGTGTTTCGGGGTTTCGAAGGGTGAAGAAGTTGCACCTTGATCGCTAAGGCCGCGAAACATCGAGAGCCGAGGTCTCGTGCGACGGGCAGCAACGACACAACTTGTAAGCAGAGTACAGTGGAAGAGACAAGTGGCGTGTACGCGTCGCTTTGGCAGGGTCCACGTAACGTTGACCTTTCGCGTCTCCGGGATTCTCAAAGGAGGAGCACAAGGGCTCAACACCCCAACTTGCAAAGTCGCGATTTGCGAGTAGTGATAGTGTTTAGCCTAGCCTACGGTTATATGTAGCAGGTGCTAGTGAGGAGGGATCCATACCCGTATCGCATTTTGGGCATCAGTGTTTGGAGAAAGAGGAGTCGAGAGCCTTGACTCTCCAACTCGCGAGTTGCAAAAGGTGCTTGCGCTAAGGCCAGGTTGTGGTCGCTTGGAGGAGGATAAGGGAAGGGATGGTCTGCACTAGGCCCGTAGAAATTCAGGGATTTTGTCCCTCGAAGAAAAGACAAAAAATAAAATAAAATTTAGTTGTCGTAGTTGGTGTGTGATAGATATAATCCATGTGCCCGATTTGATTTAAATAGTAGAGTCCCCTCTGATTTAGTGAAGTGATGAGCTCCTCAGGAAGTGATTGTTTGAGCAACCAATCCATGGGTCCTTCCCAATCAACACTTTGGATTTGTTGCCAATCTTCCAAATTAGCCAATCTCCTACTATGTGAAAAGAATTTATGATGGCTTTCCAAATTATAGTTCCATTCTTGGAGGATTTTTTTGGGGAGTGAATCCACTCCAAAATAGTCTGTTGGGGAAGTATTTTTCCTTCATTATTTTGTGCCATAGGACGTTCCCATCTACCAGGCTCCAAGAATTTTTAGCAGCCAGGGCTTTTGCAAAGGAAAATATGTCCTTGATTCCCCATCCTCCATTATCTTTGGGCTTTGAGATTAGTTTATTTGAAGCCAATACTAGGGGTCGAGAGTCCTCTTTGCATGCCCAAAGAAAGTGAATGGATTTTTGAGTTATTTTGTGTAAAAGTCCTTTTGGAACCCAAGCTAGAGAGGTCCAATAGATCGAAATCGCTTCTATAACCGATTTGAGGAGCATCGATCTTCCGGCTCTTGAAAGCCATCTGCTACAATAAGAGATAAATCTCTTTTGAATTTTGGCCAACATCCATGCCCAGTCAACTTTCTTGTACCCTAATGCCTTGAGAGTGAAATCCATGTACTTGAGGCTCTCCGTTGATCCTTTAACTTGTACTCCAAGGAGGGTAGAGATTGAATTTGATTCCTTGTACTCTACCTTGAATAAGTTTTGGAAATGGGATGTGCCTATAGCTACAATGTCTTCAAAACTAGTGGCCATTGTTCCATCATTCATTTGTATGGCCCAGATTATGTTTTTTAGTTTCCTTCCATTTGCCACATGGTGGAAGAACTTTGTGTTATTTTCCCCCACTTGAAGCCAAAGAGCTATTCTTTTTAGGCGCCATTCTTTTTCTCTAGAGCTAAAAATTTCTTTCTTTTTCTTTTCTAGCAAGAGAAGTTTTTATTTTTGTTCTTTAGAAAATTTTGTGATCGTTTCTACTTCCATCCACTCTTTAAGTTGTTGCTCTATTTCCAAAAGAGCTTGATTTCCTTGTAATTTTTTTTCATTTCTCCATGCAATTGTTTCCTTCTTGACTCTTTTGATATTTTCCAAGAATTGTATAGGGGGAGATTCAGGGAGATTTTCATTTAGAGGAATCCAAGTGTTTCTGACAAGAGCCATATAGCTTGGGTCCTCTAACCAAGTAGAGTTGAACTTGAAGGGGCAAGAAGGTTTTATTGGGTCATGAGCCAATTCGAAGAGGATGGGGGAGTGATCCAAGATGCCACCCAAGGAGACCCATTGACAAAAGTCGAAATTACCTTGTAGAAAAGATTCAGAAATTAGGAAACAATCAAGTTGTTTTGCAATATGAGCATCGCCAGTTTGCATGTTGCGCCATGTGGGAGTTAGCATGGGAGGGAGAGGATAAAGCAATCTATAGTCTTCCAAGTTTTTTATAAAATATCCAGAGAGAGGATCTAATTGAGGTGTGGAGCCCCATATTTCACATGAACCAAGGGTAAAATTTAGGTCTCCCTCGGGGATGATATTTCTGGAGGAAATAAAAGGAGAGGGAAGAAGTTTGTCCTAGAAATATTTC
>ML840013.1:8475-20830 GCA_009831015.1 Picea engelmannii | reverse complement strand
AATTCCAGCAGGTTGGGTTTGAGGATGCTCTCTTACTCTCAGTTTTGTTTTGGGACATCCGAATTCCAGCAGGTTGGGTTTGAGGATGCTTTCTTACTCTGAGGAACTCAGACACCTCTCTCCTATGGGCAAGTTTCTTTACAACTTTAGAAAGGGGCATGGGACATTTCATTTTTCTCATCTCATGCCTGATATCAAAGGGTGGTTGCATCAAAAGGCTTTGGCAATAACAATAAGTGTGGTTGGTATGACTAATATAAAGTCAAAAGAGTTTGACCCTTGAGCGATTACAATATAACATGTTGTTAACATGTATAATAAAAGATCTACAATTAATAATGGGTGATTATAATTTCGTATTCCAATTTATTCTTGGGTATATATATATGAAAATAATGTCAACATAAGTGTAGGACCAATAAATAGACATTATTTAATACAATTGAATTAGGGATATTTTGAGAAATTAAAAAACAAATTGAGGATACAATTTTTTTATCAATTGCAACTGTTATTCAAATAAAATATTAATGATCAATTAATTGACACATGTATATGATGAAGACATAATACCCAAAGTAAATTAAGAGAATCTTAAAATGGAGATGAAGAAAAATTGAATTACAAAGACACCTTATCAATGCCTTAATCACAAGCATTGTCACTTTAAACAATTAACTTATCTATAATGTTTTGAACAAAGACAATATTCTACCACATTCTAAAGAATATTAGTTCCAGTGCAATTTGAATTGAAAATCAAAATTATCTGTGGAATCACAATACAATCATTAACAAACACTACTAAAGAAGACTGATCTAATATGAATTGATTTGTTTGCATTGCAACAATATTGTTCGAGACTTTGAAAGTCTTTTTGTTTGATTTTTTCAACTACTTTGAGGATTTGAGGATGAAACATTGTGAGGGTTTACATGTAACGAATATAAATTAGATTATTAGTTGTAATAATGATTATGCTTTAAGGTTGTATTTTAGCATGAATGTGTCTTTTGGTTCTATATAAGAGTTTTTTTTACTACTTTCCAATCATTATTGTAAAATTCATTTTTATTAAATATCGGCCTAGATCCAACTTAACGCTGAATCTATCAAGTATCTAGAGGGATCAAATCCATCGAAGTGCAAACCATTCTTCAAGTTTTTCATTATAAAAAAGGTTTCCACCTCAAGGGATTTGATCTCTCTTGGTGCTTGATAGATCTTAAATTGATATGGATCTAGGTCGATTTCAAGTTTAAAGATTAAGTTTGAGCAAATTTTATCTCCTTTTGGTCAAGTAGGAAGTATGAATTACAGATAGCTACTTTTAGGTGAGACATTTGCTTTTCAAGACAACATGTAATTTCTCTTTAGTTATTATTATTGTTTAATATTTTTTATTGTCATGCAATGTACATATTGGATTGTAGAGCACCTTTTGACACAATTACCCCCCCCAGGACATTATATTATGGGCTATTATCCCTTTTTGATGTGATGGCTCAGTGGATGACTTAGTTTGATTCATTACAATGGGACTGAAAGAATGTACAATATGAATAGTATAAATTGGGAGTGTCAAAGCAACTTTGACATCTAAGCTATCATTAACAATAAAAGATCTAATATTTAAGAACCAAGCCATAAAATATTAGAAACTAATACAAAAAAGAAGAGGGTGAAACTAAGAAAAATGAATTGAGCCTAGAAGTGAAAAGTCCATTAATTATTGGATGTGTCCATCGGAGTTGAAACTAGAAATTGATGACACAAGAGAAGAAGAAGGGGAGATCTCATTGGAAGATTCCTCAATCATCGTGATGGGGTTGGTGCACTGTTTGGGAAGCTTGTTTAGAGAGTATTCAAGATTGAGGGGGATTGATGTAACACCCTGTTTCCCCCCCAACCTGTAAATATAATTGGACTGGCCAAGAACTATGGCAAACTCATAAATGTGAATATGTGATGTAAATGGACCTTGAGGAAGAGGTCAATGAATGCGAATAACATTCTGAATTTATTGCAGGACTGTTGATGAGGGGATGTGCAGAAAAAGAGACCACAATGGCGGTGGAAGGCACCTGAAAAGGTGGCGTTAACTTCCACCGAGAATTAAATATTGTATTTTGACTCCACTGGCCCGGAGAACCAAAAGCGGCTCGTTGGCCCTGAAAATTAATGGCTCGCGAACTGGTAGGCGGATGGCTTGATGAGGGATGGGATGGTGAACCGCCCATCCATAGAGCCGTCAGGCCTGATCAGTGCGAGGGAAATCGCGCCACATGCAACCTCACGAGAGGATAAGGCGTATGGCAGAGGCGATTGAGAGGGAAGACGCGAGGGGAACTCTGGCATTACGCAGAGTGAGTGATAGAAGAGAGGAAGGATTGCAACCTTTGCTCCTGGTCACTAGCAGACAGAGAGAGGCAGTCTCAACAACATCGTGGTCTCATCTCGGGGGTGGCTAGTGGTAAATCCGTTGGGAGTCGCTGAGCCTACAGTTGGGTGGAAACGAGCACCCCTCTCAATAGTTGCACCCATTTCTGGTGTTATTTTTCGGATAAGTGTTTTACATATTTGTATCTTGAAATTCATAGAATGATATAGATATATGTATATGTTCATAGAACTGCAAAATTATAAATGATTTATGTGTAAGAATGTTTGTGCAGTGTTTGATAAGAATAAATAGATATATTCTCATAACAGAGGAACCCACGCAGGACGTACGTGAATAAAGCAATTTTATTTATGCCTAGATTGAGCTAAGTCAGGCCCCCAACCCGTTCTTGGAAAGTTGCTTTCCCTTACCCGTCTCCAGGGATGCTTGGTATAAATCTCTTCACAAAGATTTCCTCCTTAGAAAGGTTCACCAAGAATCCAGAAAAAGGACTTGAATGGGCAAGTCTTAATAACTCGGTATGAGGAGGAATGACCCTCTTAAAGTTCTGAGGTAACAGCGTAGGGATGGGTAACAAATCGACGGATGAGATCCTGTCGGAAGACCCATGGTCATTCATGACCATCAGACTGATGGGAGTAGCAAGAGCGTTATACCTCTTGTTTCTTTTCCCCCTATCTTCATGAATAGCGAGGAAATCAGGATCGTAGGTTCCCCAAGGTCCATGAGAACATTTGGACCGTTAATCTTTCCACATCCACAAAGTAGTGGAAGAGTGTGCGTGGTGGGATAGATATGAATCTGTCAGATCTTGAACAGATACCTGTCAGCTGTTAGATAGGGTTAAGATGCCTGGAGTTTAGTCTCTGGAGTGTGCGCAGAAGAACAGATCTCGGCTGGCAGATCTGGAAAGTTTACCCGAAAGCTGTCAGATTGAACAGGAGTGGCACGAGGTTTAGCCATTGGGATATCGACACTCGAGAAATCGGGATTCTCGAGGTCGTGAGAACTGAGACATCACAAGTCTCGAAATCTCGACGGGGATCTGGACCGTCCGTTGGCAGAGGACACGTGGTGGAGATCAAGCGCCATCGGCGTTTGGTGCGTCGGAAAATCAGCGTTTCCATGGACAAGAGATCAAGAAATCCCAGGTGAAAACCCTGACATAATCCGAGTCATCTGTTCAGAGGGATAGGTGTCAAAAATTTGACGAGAGTCAGAGAATTGGGAAATCGACATTTCCTAAGGTCGAAGGAATCGGGACATCAAAAGTCTCGAAACCCCGATAAGGAGGAAAGGGCCATAGTGGAAGCCAGTTGTCAAGCACAGCCGAGGCGGAAGATAGTGCCATAATGGAGGCCAGTTGTCAGCACGACGGGGGATCGGGATTCGGGAAATCGGGAATCCCGTGGGTGCATGCATCTTGGCATCGCAAACCCCGAAACCCCGACGAGAGGGTTAACTGAGGACATATGGTAGTGTTCTTATGAATTCTGGTCATATGGGCTAGGAACCAAGGTAGAAGGGGTGCGCATCGGTAAAGTTGTGCATCGGGAAATCGGGGATTCTGTTAACAAGAGGTTTGGTGCATTTCGACACGCGAAACCCCGAACCCCGATAAGAGTTAAGACCATAGTCACAGGTTAACGGTCATATGGTTCGAGGCCTATGGTCAGGAGGGCTAAGGCCGGAAGAGAGCTTATCGAAGATTCGAAGGCTCTGTGGTCGAGAGTCCGGATTTCCGGGACGGTAAACCCTGATGGACGGAAGAGATTCTTTCGGAGGATCTCAGGGTCTGTAATGACCGTTAGATGTGGAAAACAAGACGTTAACTTAGACCAGGACGTGATTATGCTTTAGAATAAACGGTGAGCAGATCTGGACGGCCAGAGTCCACCTGCCCAGATCTACGGCTGAGGATGCATTCCGGAGCCCCCTTGCCATTCTACCTTTAATGGGGGGGGGGTCTGGAATCGGACGCGCAACTCTCGAACGGTCAATATTTACTCATCGTGATCAACGGTTTCCAGGTGGATTCCGGACCCCCCTTGCCATTCTTCCTTTAATAGGGGGGGGGGTCCGAAATAGTGTGGCATGTGAAGTGGGGGCCCTCCTTGTCATGATGACCATTGTGTCGTGTTTCCCTCTCGCCACCTGTGTCACACCTAAACGCGCGACGGGGATTGTTCCCATTGGCGGTTCTCTACCCCCGTTGAGGTTTATTCCTATTGGCCATTCGTTGACCCCGTGGGAATTCATCCCTATGGGACGTGCGTTAGCCCTGGTGGGCTTCGATGGTTGTAGAGTCTAATGTTTGGACAATACTACAGCGTCGAAGCACGAAATACAAATAGGCACTACGTTCAAACTGAACCACGATCATGACCCGCGATCACTTGAGAAGGGGGAAGAAAAGAGAAAGAACCAGTTTACGTTAGAGCTCCATGGTCATTTAGGAGCTCGAGTCCGACAGAGGACCGAAAAAATTTGATTAGGTAGTGGGTATGTTACAAAGTGGTATCAGAGCATGTTTACAACACTCGGCCTGATTGGGCTCATGCATGAGTCGTGCATAAACTTCGTTCAAAACACTCCTATTAGGAGTAATCCCCTGACTTGACTCCCTTGTCCAGGATTAAAAACTTGGAAAATGAGAACCCGACTATGTATGCAAGTAAAATAAGTTATGAATAATGCGCAATTTATAAAAATGAATTTAACCCTTGACTAATAACCAGCGTTTGTCTTTTCACTCAAGTAGACGATCAACCGCGGGAATCTATAGATGCAGAGTATGGTGACTCACCCAGAGGTGGGGGAAGGCTCCCACAACAGAGACGAAGAGTCTGATGAAATAAGAGCAATAGGAACCCCTCCAGACCTAGCTGAGACTGTGAGGAGTCTCATGGTCGAATTGCAAAGCTGCAAGGCCGATAATGAAAAGATGATGAAAGAACAAGAAAAGCAAACCGAAATTAATGCAATTCTACTACAGAGCTTATCCGACCTACAACAAAAAATGTAGCATGAACCTAAGATGCAGAATCGTGGTCGTTTCAGTGGCCACACTGAGAGAAGCACATCCAGAAAGGTCCACCCCAGAGGTAAAGGACCAGTACCAGATGATTCCACTGAGAAGGAAGCTGGTGATTCAGAAGGCTCTTCCAGCAGCAGGACCGGTTCCTATTCTCGCAGAAAACAAAAGAAGCAAAAGACTTCTAAGAGTCACAAATTTGAGGAATTCAGGAAGGCCAAACCTCCCTCCTTCGATGGCGAGAAAGAAGGGAGAGGAAGCTGAGGCTTGGCTACTTGGACTGAAGAAATATTTTAGAGTCCATGATTTTTCAGAGAACTTGAAGGCCTGAGTGGCCACTTTCAATCTGAATGGAAAGGCTTCCATTTGGTGGGAATACCTTAAGAATATGAAAGGGGTCCGCGAGGAGGACCTATCTTGGAAACGATTCGAGAAGTACTTCCGGAAGAAGTATTTGTCGGAAAGGTATTTCGACGAGAAGGCTAAAGAGTTTTATGAACTCAAATTGGGACAACTTACTATGGATGAGTATGTCAACAAATTCCTTGACTTACTAAGATATGTACCCTACATCAAAGCCGAGAAGGCGAAGGCACAACGCTTCATCAGTGGGTTACCCAAGGAATACCGGAACCGAATTGAATTTGACGAGCCAAGGACCTTAGAAGACACCATCAGAAAGGCAACATATTGTCATGAACAATATGGACATCGGGCAGAGTCTCATGGAGACTGGAAACAGAAGAGTGGTTTGAGATTTCAGAAAAAGGGGAGCAAATCCTCAGGATTGAAAAACTACAAGAAGAACCACAGAATGAACTTTCCAACTCGGAGTGTACTCCAGCAGAACTTTCCCTCGGTGGACAGAAATAAAACTTCTGGATCAATACCAGTAAAGACTAATAACCCAAAGAAAGAACCTCTGAGATGTTGGGGTTGCGGAGAAGAGCATCTTCTGAGAGACTGTCCACACCGACAACAGAACGGTCAGAAAATCTATAACATGCAGGAAGCTACCACAGTCAATGATGTGGNGGATAATAACCAAGCTGACCACCAAGCTTCAGTGGTGGAAATAGAAGGTATGATTTTCAACCATCTGGTGTCTATTTTGATTGACCTTGGTTCAAATTTGAGTTATATATCCCCTAGAGCTGTTGATAAGTGTAAGCTACAGCCACAAAAACAAACTAAGCCATGGTTAGTGCAGTTAGCCACTGGTACCAAAAGAAAGGTGGTAGAGGCCATACCAGCCTGCCAGTTAATGTTGGGTAAATTCCCCACCCAAGCAACCCTTAATGTATTACCCCTGAGGTCATACGACCTGTTGATTGGTATGGACTGGCTGGCCGCCCATAAAGCCAAATTGGACTGTTACCATAAAACTTTGGAATGTGTGAGCATAGAAGGAAAAAGGATGACCCTCCAAGGGATCTGAAAACCGGTCTCGGTGAGACAAATATCATCCCTGCAAATGAGAAAGTATTGCCGAAAGGGATGTCCCCTATATGCAATACATGTACTGAAGATAATCAAAGGCGCTAAACCAAGCCCCGATGATCACCCTATCCTGAGAGAGTACAAAGATGTATTTTCGGAAGAGGTATCGGGTCTACCTCCGAGAAGAGACATTGACTTCTTGATAGAACTTGCACCAAGAGCGGTGTCGGTGTCCAGGACACCTTACCGAATGACACACTTGAGTTAGTAGAACTCAAGTTACAATTGAAAGAAATGATGGATAAGGGTTATATTCGACCCAACGTGTCCCCATGGGGAGCACCCGTCCTGTTTGTGAAAAAGAAGGATGGCACGCTTAGACTGTGTATAGACTATAGACAACTTAATAAAGTAACCATAAAGAACAAATACCCCTTGCCCAGGATCGATGATCTATTCGATTAGTTGGGAGGTGCGTCTGTTTTCTCAAAGATTGACTTGAGGTCAGGATACCATCAAGTCCGAATCAAGGGTGAAGACATCCATAAAACCGCTTTCCAGACACGGTATGGTCACTATGAGTTTGTGGTAGTGCCATTTGGGTTAACCAATGCCCCTGCCACTTTCATGTGCTTAATGAACAATGTGCTCAGTAAATTTTTAGATAAATGTGTACTAGTCTTTATTGATGACATTTTAATCTACTCTAAGAATAGAGAAGAACATGAAGAACATCTTAGACTTGTGCTGCATGTGCTAAGAGAGCATCAACTCTATGCTAAATTCAACAAGTGTGACTTCTTTCAGAAGAAAATACACTACTTGGGACATGTTCTGTCCAAGGAAGGGGTAGCAGTAGATCCTGACAAGATCAGGTCTATCATGGAATGGCCTACCCCAAAGGATGTCTCAGACATCAGATCCTTTATGGGATTGGTGGGATACTATAGAAGATTTATAAAAGATTTCTCCAGGATTGGTTGTCCAATCACTGCCCTCCAGAAGAAGGGAAAATTTTTTATGTGGACACAACAATGCGAAGAAATATTTCAAACCTTGAAACATCTACTAACCCATGCCCCTGTGTTAAAAACCGCTGACCCAGAAGTTGACTTCCTTGTGTGCACAGATGCCTGTAAGGAAGGGTTGGGAGGAGTCCTTATGCAGGAAGGAAAGGTGGTCTGTTATGAATCCCGAAAACTGAATGAACACGAGGTCAATTATGTGACTCATGATCTAGAACTGGCTGCCATAGTGCATGCCTTGAAAATGTGGAGGCATTACCTCCTGGGAAGGAAGTTTGTACTGATGAAGGATCACTGTGGACTGTGGTATTTGTTTGATCAACCCAAGATCAATGCTAAACAAGCTAGATGGATGGCCCTCCTTAGCGAATTTGACTTTGAAATCAAACACATTAAAGGGAAGGAGAATAGGGTGGTTGATTCCCTTAGCAGAAGCATGATAACAATTCACCTGGCAGCGATGAGTACCTGCGAGACAGATGTCAAGAACAGAGTCAAAGAAGCACAAGAAACAGATCCCTTCGTCCGAAATGTGACCCTGTACCTACAACAAGAACCCGTTGGAGCAAAATACGAAGGCTATCAGACGACCGAAGGAGGCCTGCTCACTTACAGAGATAGACTGTACATCCCCAATTGTGACGAATTGAAGAGGTTCATCATGGATGAATTACACAAAAGACCCTACACTGGTCACCCAGGATACCAGAAAATGATTACTGCCACCCGAAAACAATTTTTTTGGCCTGGATTTAAAAAGGACATAGCCAAATATTTGGCCCAATGCATAGAATTCCAACAGGTTAAAGCAGAACATCGACACCCAGTAGGACTATTACACCCTTTACCTATCCCAGAATGGAAATGGGAAACCATCTCCATGGATTTTATCACTGGATTACCAACTTCAACCAAACAAAATGATGCCATTATGGTGGTGGTGGATAAACTGAGCAAGTCTTCTCATTTCATTCCCATCAAATCGACCTGCAAGGCGATAGATATCACACTGGTATTCATGAAAGAGGTGTTCCGACTGCACGGCATGCCGAGAGAGATAATATCTGACAGAGACACAAAATTCACTTCCAAGTTCTGGAAATCACCGATGACGGGTTTAGAGACCAAATTGTTGTTTAGTACCGCCTATCACCCTCAAACCGACGGACAGACAGAAAGAGTGAATCAGATATTAGAGGATATGTTAAGGATGCATGTAATGCATCAACCCAAGAAATGGGAAGACTACCTGCCATTGGTAGAATTTGCCTACAACAACGGCTATCAAGCGTCCTTAAAGATGAGTCCCTTCGAAGTCCTCTATGGTAGACAATGTAATACCCCAGTCAACTAGAGCAATCCTGTAAATAGGATTTATTTTGGACCCGACATGTTGAAAGAAATGGAACAACAAGTTACTTAAATAAAACAGAATATGAAGGTCGCTCAGAACCGACAGAAAAGTTATGTTGATCAAAAGAGAACTCCAAGAGAGTTCCAAACATGAGATCATGTATATCTAAGAATTAAGCCCAGAAGGAGTTCCCTAAAAATGGGAGCTTGTGCCAAATTGGCACCCCGGTATTGTGGACCCTTTGAGGTTCTAGATAGAGTGGGACCTGTAGCCTATCGGCTAGCACTTCCTCCCACAGTAAAAGCACATAATGTTTTACATGTTTCATTATTAAAGAAATATGTACATGATGTTAATCATATAATTGACTAGTCTGTGATCCAGGTGGAACCGGAGGGAGAATTCCTACCAGAACCCCAATGCATATTGGACAGAAAGGAAACCCGACTCTGGAACAGAACCATTACATAGGTCAAGGTGCAGTGGAAACATTTTGGCCCAGATGAGGCTACATGGGAGATGGAAGATGCCATGAAATTGGCATATCCGATTTTGTTTACTTCTGCACATGCAATTCATGTTAGTAGATAAGAACATCGAGGACGATGTTCCTTTTAAGGGGGAGGGAATTGTAACACCCTGTTTCCCCCCCAACTTGTAAATATAAATGGACTGGCCAAGAACTATGGCAAACTCATAAATGTGAATATGTGATGTAAATGGACCTTGAGGAAGAGGTCAATGAATGGGAATAACATTCTGAATTTATTGCAGGACTGTTGATGAGGGGATGTGCAGAAAAAGAGACCATGATGGCGGTGGAAGGCACCTGAAAAGGTGGTGTTAACTTCCACCAAGAATTAAATACCGTATTTGGACTCCACTGGCCCGGAGAACCAAAAGCGGCTTGCTGGCCCTGAAAATTAATGGCTCGCAGACTGGTAGGCGGATGGCTTGATGAGGGATGGGATGGTGAACCTACCATCCGTAGAGCCGTTAGGCCTAATCAGTGCGAGGGAAATCGCGCCACACGCAACCTCGCGAGAGGATAAGGCGTATGGCAGAGGCGATTGAGAGGGCAGATGCGAGGGGAACTCTGGCATTACGTAGAGTGAGTGATAGCAGAGAGGAAGGATTGCAACCTTCGCTCCTGGTCACTGGCAGACAGAGAGGCGCAGTCTCAACAACATCATGGTCTCAGCTCGGGGGTGGCTAGTGGTAAATCTGTTGGGAGTCGTTGAGCCTACGGTTGGGTGGAAACGAGCACCCCTCTCAATAGTTGCACCCATTTCTGGTGTTATTTTTCAGATAAGTGTTTTACATATTTGTATCTTGAAATTCATAGAATGATATAGATATATGTATATGTTCATAGAACTGCAAAATTATAAATGATGTATGTGTAAGAATGTCTGTGCAGTGTTTGATAAGAATAAATAGATATATGCTCATAACAGAGGAACCCACGCAGGACGTACGTGAATAAAGCAATTTTATTTATGCCTAGATTGAGCTAAGTCAGGCCCCCAGCCTGTTCTCGGAAAGTTGCTTTCCCTTACCCGTCTCCAGGGATGCCTGGTATAGATCTCTTCACAGAGATTTCCTCCTTAGAAAGGTTCACCAAGAATCCAGAAAAAGGACTTGAATGGGCAAGTCTTAATAACCCAGTACGAGGAGGAATGACCCTCTTAAGGTTCTGAGTTAACAGCGTAGGGATGGGTAACAAATCGACAGATGAGATCCTTTTGGAAGACCCATGGTCATTCACGACCATCAGACTGACGGGAGTAGCAAGAGCATTATACCTCTTGTTTCTTTTCCCCCTATCTTCATGAATAGCGAGGAAATCAGGATCGTAGGTTCCCCAAGGTCCATGAGAACATTTGGACCGTTAATCTTTCCACATCCATGAAGTAGTGGAAGAGTGCACGTGGTGGGATAGATCTGAATCTGTCATATCTTGAACAGATACCCGTCATCCGTTAGATAGGGTTAAGATGCCCGGAGTTTAGTCTCTGGAGTGTGCGCAGAAGAACAGATCTGGGCTGTCAGATCTGGAAAGTTTACCCGACAGTCGTCAGATTAAACAGGAGTGGCATGAGGTTTAGCCATCGGGATATCGACACTCGGGAAATCAGGATTCTCGAGGTCATGAGAAATGAGACATCACAAGTCTCGAAATCCCGACGAGGATCTTGACCGTCCGTTGGCAGAGGACACGTGGTGGAGATCAAGCGCCATCGGCGTTTGGCACATCGGGAAATTGGCGTTTCCATGGACAAGAGATCGGGAAATCCCAGGTGAAAACCTCGACATAATTCTAGCCGTCCGTTCAGAGGGACAGGTGTCAAAAATCTGACGAGAGTTAGAGAATTGGGAAATCGGCATTTCCTAAGGTCGAAGGAATCGGGACATCAAAAGTCTCGAAACCCCGATAAGGAGGAAAGGGCCATAGTGGAAGCCAGTTGTCAAGCACAGCCGAGGCAGAAGACAGTGCCATAATGGAGGCCAGCTGTCAGCACGACGGGGGATCGGGATTCGGGAAATCGGGAATCCCGTGGGTGTATGCATCTTGGCATCACAAACCCCGAAACCCCGACGAGAGGGTTGACTAAGGACATATGGTAGTGTTCTTATGAATTCTGGTCATATGGGCCAGGAACCAAGGTAGAAGGGGCGCGCATCGGTAAAGTTGTGCATCGGGAAATCGGGGATTCTGTTGACAAGAGATTTGGTGCATTTCGACACGCGAAACCCTGAACCTCAATAAGAGTTAAGACCATAGTCACAGGTTAACGGTCATATGGTTCGAGGCCTATGGTCAGGAGGGATAAGGCCGGAAGAGAGCTTATCGAAGATTCGAAGGCTTTGTCGTCGAGAGTCTGGATTTCCGGGACGGTAAACCCTGATGGACGGAAGAGATTCTTTCGGAGGATCTCAGGGTCTGTAATGACCGTTAGATGTGGAAAACAAGATGTTAACTTAGACCATGACGTGATTATGCTTTAGGATAAACGGTGAGCAGATCTGGACGGTCAGAGTCCACCCACCCAGATCTACGGCTGAGGATGCATTCCGGAGCCCCCTTGCCATTCTA
>ML840012.1:8858-42071 GCA_009831015.1 Picea engelmannii | reverse complement strand
TGAAGAGAAATTTCATACAACTAAAAAGATGGCTGTATATATATACAGAGATGAGAAATTGCTCTCATCCACCACAGCTAGTCGGTGAGCTGTCCCGGAAAACACATGATCGATGTACCGTCCCATACCCGCGTAGGGCCCTGGATTCCTCATCAAATTGTACGTTGCTCAGTGTTGCCCAATAATTGATGATGGATGCGTTAATGCTCTGAGACCTCACTGTCCTCATTTATGTCATTATATATTTGTATTTTGTAAAACCAGTTCCCCCAAAAGAATCTCAATAGATATGTTGACACGTGCTTACAATCACCTCATGGCAGAGTAATGATTGATTTGTGAATTTGGAAAGGCTTTGTCTAATTGTTTAATGAAATGTTTTTTTTGTTGGAGTCCGACAATATAAATTTGTACGAAATCATTAATTTTTGTTGTTTAAAATCCATTTCTAAAAGCAGAAATGGATTCAACATACTGAAAAATTCTTGGGGCACTTGTATTATACAAAAATAATCACTCAAATCTTCTGATCTAACAATTTCTTGTTGGATTTCGGGCAAATGTCCCCAAAAAATATCACCGGAAATAGTCATTTCATAAAACATTTAGACTACGAGATTTGGAAATGAGTTGACGAATTGAAAATGATAGGTATATGCTTTGTAGCAGGCGCGCGATGGAGATTTAATACCTTATCATCCAAGTAATTATGAAAGAACATGAAAATGTTTAATTGAAAAATGTGTCACATTTTGTGCCATCAAAAGTCGACATAAGTCAATCAAGATGAATGTCACAATGATACATAACCATTAAGTAAAATTGAATTCCAACATATCCTTTCATGAACGTCACAATGTGCCATTACCTTTGAGGAACATTGCAATTTGACATAGTAAGATGAACATTGCAATGCCATATAACCATTAAAAAAAACATCACAAATTTGACAGTAAAATGAAGCTCGACATATTATTTTGATCGGAACAAAGATAATTGAAATTCTTTAGTTGTTCCATCTTAGATTAATATGAAAACATAAAAGTTGGTGGGCATTTAACAATCATGAAGAGCGTAAAGTTACGATAAGTTCATCACCTTGTTATTGCAACTGAAAATAGGCTCTTGAGCTTCAACATTATAGTTTTTTAAAGCCTACACGAATATCTTGTCTAGCTTCCTTTTATAAGTACTCTTTTCAACATATTTGCCAAATTAAACTTTGAGAAAGCCCCAAATTTTTTTAAGAAATTTCCAAACTTAAACTTTGAGAAAAACTTGAAAACTTTCATTGGAATTCCAAAGTTAAAATTTGGGACGTCCCAAAAAACTTTAGCTATTTTCTATAATGTAAACTCTGAAAACCTCTAAAAACTTTCAAGAACTTTTCAAGGTTAAACTTCGAGATAGTCTTGAGAACTTTATAAGGTTTTTCAAAATTGAAATTTGAGAAATCCTAACTTTGAAAGCTTTCCAAAATCTAAAATTTTAAAAGCTCCAAAAGATTTTAAAGGGTTTTTCAAAATTAAACTTTGAAAATAACCCGAAGACTTTTGAAAAGTCCCAAAAACTTTTAAGCGCTTTCAAAAATATTTCCAAAAAGAGCTTCCAATCATCTTAATGACTTCTACTAAGGTTTAAAGTTTCCCTTTCAAATGATCTTTCGAAAAAACAAAGTGTTGGAGACTTGAGGAAGTTTCTAAAGAATAAAATTTAAAATTTCCCAAATGACTTGAAGGTTTTAAAGAATAAAATTTAAAATTTCCCAAATGACTTGAAGGTGTTTTTAAGACAAGTTTTCAAAATAAATTTGAGTAATTGTCGAAGGAATTTGAGAACTTTGGATTTCAATTGAACTTTGAAATCTTCCACAAGGCGTTCGAGGAGACTTAAAGCTAAATGACTTTGGAATGGAAAATGAAACACCCTTTAAGACTTTTTGAGGTATTTTGAAATCTTTTGATAGGTAAATTTTGTTTCTTTCTTAAGATTGAACTTTCAAACTAAATTTTGTTTTTCTCCTAAAATTGAACTTTCAAATGATCATAGACACAAATCCCAAGAAATCCATCATACAGAAAAATCCCAAGATTACTACGAAGGTGAAGTAATGATACATGTGTTAGTGGCATTCCTCTCATATTCATAAGCATACCGTATTGTTTATGTTAAGGCCGCCATGTCCCTAAGACACATTGTAACTAATGGTTTAGTTGGAATATGTTTCATATTCATATGCATAACTTATCATTTATGTTGATGGCCACTACGTTTCTTAGCCACCTTATAACCATAGGTATCGTTGGCATACATTTTAGATTCATACAAATACCTTAGCATTTATGTTAATGGTTGCCATGTCTAACCTGAGGATTTCAGATCCATACACATGCCTTACCATTTATGTTAATGGTGGACACGTCCCTTAGCCACATTGTAACAAGGGGATTTCAAATTCATACGCATACCTGACCATTTATGTTAACGGTGGCCACGTCCCTTAGCCATATTGTAACAACGGGTTCATAGGAATACATTTCAGATTCATACACATATGTTTCCATTTCATATCTTATGCTTTCCATACATGTGGTATGGTGGGCTATGGTTTCAAATCATGCAACGTTTGTTGACTGTTTTAAATTATCTAATGTTGGTCACTAACCTTTCAACCAAAAAATTGGTTAGGTATTCTTGCATTCCACTATGTCAATGTCTCAAACGAGTGCATTGTTCTTATGAAGAAGCTATGTTAGAAGAAGAAGTCGAATAGTTGAAGGATCAGAGATAAATAGGGAAAAATAGTTGAAGAAATAGGAAGTCCTAGTCGAGGTAATATACATTTCAATCTCTTTATTTTATTGTAAAATGTAATTGCATTCGTTAGTTTTCAAAGTTCAAATCATGAAAACATGACTTTTAACATGTCTTTTACAATTATTTCTTTAAGTCTTTGTTTGAACTTTCAAAGTCACAAGTTCAATTATGTGCAGTGAATAGTTCATAGTAGTGCATAATGTTAGCCTACTAGTTTTCCATATAATAAAACCTCAAAATTTTAGGATGTTCAATGTATATTCACGAGAAAATATTACAGATTAAATTTAACCCATAGGTTGATTTTCCATGTTAAAAAAAAATGAGACTAATTTCCATGTTTTTCTAAAATGTTCCCCTAATTTTGTAGAATAAAATTATTTTACTATAAAGCTCACAAAAATTTGATAGAAACTATATGAAATCCTTAGAAATTTGTATATCTTTACAAAAATATTATCAAGCACTCTATGTTTGGCATTTAAGAAATTGTAATATTTGTCAATGTTTATACACTTTAAGACAAGATTGGATCCTTAATTTTTTTTATAGTACTTATTGTATTATAAAAAACAACTACACTCTTCACTTCTTAAAGTTAAAATTTTGAAAGCATTACAATTTTACCAGGTCTTTTACAATTCTATGCAATGGATAATTGACGACTTATAGAGTGCATAATGTTGTCCATCAGGTTGCTACATAATAAATATTGAAACTCTTAGGATGTTTCCTACAAGAGTTTCCTCCAATTGTATGTTCATCAAGGATTATGAGCACTTCATGTAAAGAATTTTCTCAATTTATTATGGTTTTTTAAATTTGATTTCGTCATATCCTAACTTCTTTGTCCATTACCATGTTTAGCATTCTCCTTTACCATGCAAATACTTAACCTTTACCATTATCATATTATGGTAGTTCAAATTTGATTTCATCAAATCGTAACTCCTTTATCCATCACCATGTTAAACATTCTAATTTACCATGCAGAGACTTCACCTTTACCATTACTATGCAAAGTAATTTCCTTTACCATGCAAAGATTTCACCTTCACCATGTAAATTATTTGTAATATAGCATCACCTCTACCATCTAGATCATCTGTAATATAGCATTCATTTCACTAGAGGAAATAAGAAAGCATGATCCTTGTTATTTTATAAAATATTTCCTAAACCTGGCCTTTCACAATTTCTTCTAAACCTTTTCTAATGTTTTCTTTCAAAATTTCCCAGAAACCTCAAGGTTTCTCAAAAGTTTTGAACATAAAAGATCTTTAAACTTATGAAATATTTCTCATCGATGGGACTATTTAAAAGTGTTAATTGTCTAAGGTTTTGAAATCCTTCAAGGCATTTTTAAACTTTCACACTACCTAAAGGCTTCAGGTTATTTCATAAGTTCTCTTCTATGAAAGAGAAATCCATATTTTTAGGGAAAATCAAAACTTCAGAGTTGCGATCCATCATGAAGTATTTGATGTTATGTCAATGTCCTTTCAATATAGCATTCATCTTATTAGTCCCTGCCAAAGTAGGACTATAAAAATGAATTTTTGTTGACTACATATTAGTTTGGAGTTGACTAATTTTTTTTTATCAATTTGTTATATTTGAACTTTACATATTGAATTTTGTTTTTATTTTTAGATATTTAAATTTATTTATTTCTAATATGATTGGATATATTTTTAAGGGTCTTATTGTAGAAAGGGCGATGTGACTTCTTCATTGTACAAATGATGCATGACTTCTACATTGTAGATATGATGACACACTCTAAGAAGAAAATGTCTGCCAAACTCTTGTGTTTGTAGTACAAAACTTTTAAAACTTTTACTATGATCGAATATGTGAGCATTTAACTAGATCAACATATGTCAAGCCCCAGGTTTTCCTGCTAAGGGAGCACTGGCCATGGCCCATGATGATTATAATTTTCGTGTAACTTAAATAATTTTCAAAAGTGACCAAATTCCATCATTGTCCTAATTACTTATATATCTATCACATCACACAACCTTATTCAAAATAAATACTTTCATGTCAACGTAGCTCATTTCAACTCATAACGCAACGTCAGAAAACACTTGTGGGCAAGGTTAACAAATCGGGTGCACTTGAGCTTCCAACGTGTGGATCAACAAGACAAATTCCCAACCAAGCAATTGGGTGTATTCATTGGACATTAGAGGTAGATTTTGAATAACACAGTTTAATGGAATAATTCCTATTATGAATAGTGAAATTATAGGCCATTTTTTTCAAACATGTGATCTACCCTATCAAATTCCATGTTTATAACCCAAGGTTACACTCTCCCACCACTTAACATTCCAAATTCAAATTTTGGTTGGTGGAAAGAACATCCATTGCACTGTTTTGAATGACAGAGCCTCCACCTATGTCATGTCTTTGCCTTGTTGGAGAGACCTTGGTTCTCCTAAACTTATCCAGTCTCCTACCACCTTGAAAGTGTTTTATGGACGTGGTTTCCAACCTCCTTGTCTCTTCCAATATTTCATTGTGACATTGAAGGGTAATACTTTTTTAGTTGATATCGAAGTGGTTGATGTGCCCCTGGATTACAATTTGTTACTTGGTCGTAGTTGGTTCTATACAATGACTGTCATTGCATCTTCAATGTTTTGTATCTTACGATTTCCCCATCAAGGAAAATTTATCACTATTTGTTAGGCACCTAACCTACATAGCCCCTCAAGTGGGTAGAATAATATATTTCCAAGCAATAAAGGTCAATATTAATAAGGCCTAGCAATAAGGAGGAACAAGTCAATTGTAAGAAGACCTAATAGAAGCTTTCGCCTCTAGAAGAATCTTCCTCTAGATTGTTCTTTTGGATAGATATATTTAGTATAAATAAGAGTAAATTTTATGAGAATTTTTTCTTGGATATTATTATAATAGAGCTCTGCTCTATTGGAGGTTTCCCCCTCAAAGAGGCAAGTGAACATTGCTATAATTAATCAAGGTTCTCCTTCTGGTGTTATTCTGGTATTTTTTTGGTTATATCATTGTTGTTCTTCCATTTCTAGATAAAATATTTATGTTTTTCATACTATTTTATATATGGAATACTACAAGTGGTATCAGAGAACTTTCCTTGGAAGAAAATTGTGGGTTGATTTTTTCAGGGTAGAGATGCATAATGACGTCTTAAAAGTCACATAGATCTGTCATTACACACATAAAATCATGGTTGAGGACTAATACACACAAGAAATACAAGAGGTACTCAAGCACACATCTGTTGGCCACCCTTGTAACCCCTGTTGGTACCCCTTTGAGTGGTAGCGCATCAAAAATCACTTGTATATAGATCGGCCTAGATCTACTGAAGCCCTCCATAGATAAACTGAATGGTTTCCTCATTGCTATAGTGCCACTGAGAAAACCACTCATGAATATACTCTCTAGCATTGGGTAGTCAGGTAGTATGGCTAAGGGAACGGTCTAGCCTCCTTAGTTGGTGCCCTAAGATATTGGGTCGAGTACTACTGTTGGACCCTGCAGGTATATCAGAGAGCTATAGCACAGGTCAAACCTTCTTTTGTAGAAACCTTGAATACCCTACCCCTTGGGACAAAAACAAAAAACAAAATAAACAAGATCTATTTCCATACAACCGTGTCTTCTGCATTCTGGTTACACAATTAATACACATTTCTTCTTGTTAAGCATTTGGGAATTTCTTCACTACAGTATTATTGAGGGCAGGGTGTAACTCTGTGAGAGTAAAAATAAAATAAAATAAAAAAAAATTAAAAATAGTACAGTGGTCCCGTTGACACAGTTATTTGGGACCTATCCCATTGGATTCCCCTTTTCTCCTTGATCGCAGTCATACCTTTCATTTCTATTTTTTTTTTTTCAATGCACCCAACCCCTTCTCATCTTTCCTATTTTTCCACCTATTCCATTATAATTCTCTTCTCGCCCTAATCGTCATGGTACCTATCACTTATAAGTTCTTTTTTGTGATCCCACCCACCCATTTTTCCTTACGTGCACTCCCCCTCTCCAAATGGGCACCACTCACAACCAAGACCTATAAGCTTCCATCAATGAAGCCCATGAATCCATCCAACATATGACATCTGATATTGGCTCTACTAATTACCGCCTTACACCGCCTTACACAATTCGAGACCCAAGTTCAACACAAATTTGACACCATGGAAGCCAAATTCATGAACCAATTTAACATCCTCCATTATGCCATCAACCAGTTGTTGAACCGCCCTTCGGGTCCTTCCTCCTCAGACCAACCAAATGTTGTTCATTCCTATCATTCTCTTCATTTTCAATCCAACTCCTTTCAGCATGACCCTCATCTTCTCCACATCCAAGTAAACAACTTGATGGCTCCAATCCTATGGGTTGGGTCACTCAAATGGAGCATTATTTTTCTTTGCATGGTATTATTTATGAGTTGGACAAACTTCATAGGTTTTCCTCTATATAGATCTTGAACAATGGAAATGGTGGAAATGACGTAAAAATTCACATCAGGGGTATATTGTCTGGACCCAGTTATTTACAGAGCGCTATGACTGCTTTGACACAGATACCCACTATCTTGGTCATTTGACCAATTTGAAACAGTCAGGAACAGTGGAAGACTTTATAACTTCTTTTGAGTATTTGGCCTTTCAAAACGAGGGCATTTCAGATGATTTCTTCTGTGAATTCTTTATCAATGGCATAAAGGATGAAATCTGATCCCAGGTTCTCGTGGCCCACCCTGAGACTTGGTTGGAAGCTACTAAACATGCTAAATAAGGACAACAAGTTTTTTTTTCCCAGAACAAAAAATCCTCTTTTTTCCTCACCCTCGACTCAATAATCCTCACCCCCTTATCACTCCCATCAAGGTCCATAAATTAACTAGGGATGAAATCGTTGAATGCCAACTAAACGGTATTTTCTATAACTGTGACGAAAAATATTTTTCAGGGCACAAGTGTAAGTAACAAAAAAAATTTATGGCCATTTCTGAAGATGTTCTTGAAGAATATGTGACAGTTCCACTTGTTGAAGAGCCCTCCCTTACTTATGCTACCCAGGAGCCCACTGACCCACCTGAAGTTGAACCACTCATTTCCTTGCATTCTCTCATTGTCTCCTCTTCTCCACAAACCCTCAAGCTCATTGGCTATATTAATAATAGGAAGGTCATCATCCTTGTTGACAGTGGTAGCACCCACAATTTTATTCATTGTCGCATTACCCAAGAAACCAATTTCTATATTCGTGTTGTCAATAATTTTCAAATCATGATAGCAAATGGTGGGTCCATGAAATGTGGTGGGCTTTGTGAAAATATATGTCTTCAAATTGTACATTACCACTTGAAATCTCATATGTTTTTCATTGACATGGGTGGTTGTGACATTGTGTTGGGTGTTGAATGGTTAGACACTTTAGGTCCCATTATTATGGATTTTAAGGAATTAACCATGCAATTCTAACAAGAGGGACAAATGTATCACTTACAAGGTCTCATAGTTGGTTCTCTTGAGATCATCAGTTCCCATCGCATGGAAAATATCTTCAAGAAAGACCACTCTGGTATTATTTCTCAACTCCATTCTATTCAAGCGGTTCAGACACCCTCTGTGCATCATGACCTCCAAGCTATTCTCTCCAAACACCAAGTTGTTTTTTCCACTCCTCAGGGACTCCCTCCTTCTCATGGTTTCCATCATCATTCCATACCCCTTGTTCCTAGCAGTCTTCCTCCTAATGTTATCCCTTATCGTCATCCATTTTCCCAAAATAATGAAATTGAGAAAATAGTGCAGGAATTGCTACAAGCGAGTGTTATTCACCCCAGTACCAGCCCTTATTCTTCTCATGTGGTCATGGTACTTAAGAAAGAAGGTACTTGGCACATGTTCCCTTACTTTTGTGCCCTCAATAAACTCACCATCAAGGACAATTTTCCCATTCCTGTCATTGACGATATCTTGGATGAGTTGAGTGGTGCTAAGTATTTCACTAAACATGATCTTCGTTATGGCTAACACCAACTATGTATGCAAGACGATGACATCCCCAAGGTCACCTTTTGAACTCATGATATTCACTATGATTTCTTGTTCATGCCCTTTATCCTACGTATTTCCCCCTCCACCTTCCAAAGCCTCATGAATCATGTCTTTCGTCCTTTTCTCCGTCATTTTGTCTTAGTTTTCTTTGATGATATTGTTATCTATAGTAAAACTTGGCAATCCCATCTTTCCCATGTGGATCAAGTTCTTCATCTACTTTCTCAGCGTTAAG
Source organism: Picea engelmannii (assembly GCA_009831015.1). Classification (NCBI taxonomy): domain Eukaryota; kingdom Viridiplantae; phylum Streptophyta; class Pinopsida; order Pinales; family Pinaceae; genus Picea; species Picea engelmannii. The sequence goes on along the minus strand of ML840012.1, from coordinate 32,945 downwards.
ATTTCCTCAAACACTCTAAATCTGCCTTTGGCACCTGGGAAGTCAAGTAATTGGGTCATATTGTTGGCAAGACTGGTGTCCAGGTGGATCATAAGAAGATTGAAGAAATCCAGGATTGACCTCGCACCAAGACATTAAAAGATTGTGTGGTTTTCTGGGTTTAACAAGCTATTATTGCAAGTTTGTTCAGAATTATGGAGATATTGTGGCACCTCTCACTGTTGTACTTAAAAAGAATTCTTTCACTTGGACCCCCGCAGCTGATAAGGACTTTCAAGCATTGAAGGTGACTATGTGCAATACTTCGGTCTTGGCCCTTCCTGATTTCACAAAGACCTTTCTCCTAGAATGTGATTCTTGTGAGAGAGGAATTGGAGCAGTCCTTATCCAAGAGGGCAGACCTTTGTCCTTTACCAACAAAGAATTGTCAGAACATTATTTGGGCCAATCAATCTATGAAAAATAAATGTTGGCTATTCTGCATGCAGTGGATCTTTGGCGCCCTTATCTCTTGGGGAAACTCTTACAAATTAAGACATATCATCAAAGCCTTAAGTTTTTCTTGGAGCAATGACCTTCCTCTCCATAGCAATCAAAATGGGTAACTAATCTCTTTGCATATGATTATGAGATCATTTACAAGAAAGGAAAATAAAATGTGGTTGATGACGATATTTCTCGAAAATATGAAGATGAAGGGTCCCTTTTATCCCTATCCTTCATTTCACCATATTAACACCAATTTGTTCACCAGGAATGGATATAACATCCTAAAATTTCACATCTTATCCAAAAATTACAAGAAAAATCTCCAGCTTCCCTAGGGTACTCTTGTCACAATGATGAGCTTCGCTACAAAGGCCGTTTGTATTTAAGTAAAAAGTCACAAATTAAATCCACAGTGCTTTTTGAGCTTCATGCTACTCCCACAAATGAGCACTCAGGGTTTACCAAAACCTATGACAGGGTCAAACATTCCTTTTTTCTGGGATGGTATGAAAAAGAACATTCACACTTTTGTCGCAGAATGTGATGTTTGTCAACATAACAAGGGAGAAACAATCAACGCCCATGGAACACTCCAACCACTTATGATTCCACACGCTATTTGGAGGGACATCTCTATGGATTTCATTATTGGATTACCTAAATCAGGCAATATGTCAATCATCATGGTGGTAGTTGATCATCTTACCAAGTATTCTCATCTGTGATTTTTAACATCCATTTAATGCATCCACTATGTCTCATTTTTTCATGGATCATGTCTTCAAGATTCATGGCATGCCTCATTATATTGTTTATGATCGAGACCCCACTTTCACTAGCAATTTTTGGCAAGAACTATTCAGGCTATAGAGCACCCAATTGCATCTTAGCACCACCTATCATCCCCAGAGTGATGGTCAAACTGAAGTTGTGAACAAGTGTTTGGAGACTTTATTGAGTTTTTTTTCCTCTGAAAGGAAAAATCAATGGGCTCAATGGTTACCATTAGTTGAATGGTGGTACAACACTTCTTACCATACAACTACTCGTACGAATCCTTTTGAAGCAGTATATGGACACAAGCCACCTTTCTTTATCTCCTACATTCCAGGTGTCTCAAAGTTTCAGGCGGTTGACCAAATGCTTATAGTTTGAGAAGATATTATCCATAACCTCAAAGAGAATTTGGTCATGGCTCATAATCGTATGAATAAACACGTTGATCAAGGTCGCTCAGAACTTCAATTTTTTAAGGAGACCCGGTATTTCTTCATCTACAACCTTATAAACAAACTTCAATCAAGGCCGAACATTGTTAGAAATTGACGCCCAAATTTTATGGTCCTTATACAATTCTCAAGAACGTGGGACAGGTGGCCAATCTATTATCTTTTCCTAGTTCTTCTAAGCTCCATCATGTTTTTCATGTCTCCTGCTTAAAGAAGGTGATTGGGACTAAGTTCCAAAATCAAACCAACCTTCTTGAATTGGATGAAGAAGGATCCATCTAGTTTCATCCACAAGCAGTTTTGGACCAACATGAGCATCGTATTCTTTATTGCACCATCAAGAAAGTGTTACTACAGTGGAAATATACAACTCCCACATATTCCACCTAGAGTCTGCAACAATTTCCTCATCTCAAGCCTTGAGGACAAAGATAATTTTAAGGGGGAGGGCATGTTAGGTACCTAACCTACCTAACCCCTCAAGTGGGTAGAATAATATATTCCCATGTAATAAAGGTCAATATTAATAAGCCCTAGAAATAAGGAGGAATAAGTCAATTGTAAGAAGACCTAATAAAAGATTCTTCTTCTAGGAGGATCTTCCTCTAGATTGTTCTTTTGGATAGATAAATTTAGTATAAATAAGAGTAGAGGGTATGAGAACTTTTGTCTTGGATATTATTGTAATATAGCTCTACTCTACTAGAGGTTTCCCCCTCAAAGAGGCAACTGAACATTGCTATCATTAATCAAGGTGCTCTTTTTGGTGTTATTCTGGTATTGTTTTGGTTATATCATTGTTGCTTTTCCATTTCTAGATAAAATATTTATGTTATGCATACTATTCTATATCTAGAATACTAGAATATTGACCAACTTGGCTATAAAACTCTAGATCTCCACAATGCTCCAGTGAATAATTTCCCTTTTCTAGGACATAATAGTTTTGAGAGTGTAGGAGTAGGTCTCCTTAAGGATTCATCGCTTATGTAGGTTTTTCCTTTTCCTGCTCCTCCCACCAGGTTACCACGTTAAATATGATTTCGACTTAGGTGCAACAATCCTTAGAATTATCTAATTGTTTTGTAGTACCTAGTCTCGATTGACATAGTTCTATTCATGTGTCAAGATCATTAAAAGATGATACAAACACTCATGAGCATAGTTCATTGTCTCTGTCAATCTCGTTAAAAAATGAAACATACCCCTCTCCATATGAATCAAGTATCACTCTGGATCGCATGCTTGAACCTTATTTTCCTCCGCCTAGTGAAAATATTCCTATTAGTTATGAGATGCCTAAATGAAGAAAGAAGAAGAGTGGTTGGAGGAAACGATGTTTGGGGGGTAGGTCTCCAACCTCTAGACATCATGCTGGAACAAAGCCACTAGCTTCTATAATGTAAGATGGGGGAAAAATTCCTCTAGAGAGACACGCTAATATGAGTGATCCTTGCTTGGGGGTCATTCCCATCGTAACACAATGGTATTTTCTAGAACTATCTTAGTCCTTGTTCTTTATTGTGATCGTAAATACACGATAATAGGTTACCGATATCCGTATTCGTTCTTTGTCGTGCTCATTAAAACCTGAGAATAGGTTATCGAGTATACTTTAATCTCTTTTTCGGACCCGTAAAAGAGCTACGAAAAATGAACTCTTTGAAGTCTCCTTTAAGCTCTTTTTAGACTCCCTAAACATGAAAATATTTTCGAGTGAGATTGCTTCCTTTCACACTATTTAAAAGGTTGGAAAGGGAGTATTTCAAGTGGTATTTTATCTCTTTTTCAGCCTTGCGAGACTAATTACAAAAAAGGACTACTCTAATCAAGCATGATTAGAAGAGATCCCCCATGTATTATTTTACACTTTTTTCCATCTTGGGAGACTAAATTTATGAAACATTCATCCATGGAGTCATCTTTAATTTCTTTTTAGACTCTCTAAACATGAAAAATCACCAAGTTTACCTTCTTTGTGATCGTAAAACTATGCATTGAAGGACCTATGTGATTCCAATATCCAGGACCCATACATGACCCAACCCCTCCTTCCTCAGGTTCATTAAAAATATGTCGAGGGACTCATCCGAAGGATGAGCTATACCAAGAATATGTTATCCTCCTCAAGCTCGTTAAAAAAGAAAGGGGTACTCATCAATCAAGATGGTGGAAAAATTGAAGGACGTGGGTCAAGTTTTTTGGAATCCGTTATGGCAGTTATTATCACCCTTGACAATGGCACTTGTTCGAATATCGACTTACAATTGGGCAATATTTTTATCTCTGAGTCATACCAATTCTATGTGTCATCATACTTTTTCATTCCAGTCAAAAAGTGCTCTTATTTTCCATCACATTATGTTCTTAGTACTCGTCGAGTCAAATGTTTCCAAGTCACTTGTCATGCCTCATCATGTTCAAGGGAATTTTCACTTCAAACCATCCATCTCAAGTATAACCAATTTTCATTTTGTGCATCAGTCCATACTCATTCGATCCACCATACCACATCACTTTATTGTTTCAGTTTCATGTCGATGACCGGGGATACATCATGGCCCTCCTTCGACGAGTATGTTCATGTCGACTTCAACACATTCTCCGGGAATTAGACTTAGAAAATAGTTAGTACCCTGGGACCTGCATGCCTCAATGGCATGCCTCCTTTCTTCTGATAGTATGTTTATATCATTGACCTCTGATCGGATGATTTCATGAATGTTCGACCTGGGCTCATTTATTCACATTCACTAGAATGTACTAGGGAACCTTGGTATTCATTGTCATCATTGGTGATTTCCCTTGCACATGTTAATGGCTTACCTCAATTACCAGTAATTAAGTCGTTTATACCATGTTCAACATCAAATCATATATTCGCATGGCTAGATTTGTACCACATCAAGATCAGGACGAAGTACCTGGGTTGGGCACTCACTTTGTTATGTGATTTTATTAGGCTGTGATGGATATCATTTGAGCATGTAAAATATTATAGTACAATCACCATTCTAGAAATCTTATTGATATATATATTTTCACATAGATATACATTGTATTGATCTGGGAATATGTTTTGTCATCTCATGGCTCCACTATGTATTTTTCGTGGCTACGATCAGTTCATGTCATGGAGGTATGGATCCACATTGTATCTCTGGTGGCCATATCCTTAGTCAATATTCTCATGGATCTGGAGTGTATTGATCATTGGCGATGCTTTGAGTCATCTCACATTCTGAGCATATGTATGTCTGCCTCAAAAATGGAAAATGTTTTTATACTGACTGACGATTGTTTTCATCTTCTTCCAAGTTATAATAATCCAACAACCTTAAATTGAATAATTTATAAAGTGTTTTGGACATAAGTTTCTCTTCTTACCTCACACTTTAGGGGGAATTTGTTACACACCAAAATTTCACACTTGAGTGTTGCACTCTTAAGTGTCACAAAGTGACGTATGCACCTTGTTAAGTATCACATGCACTTTCACAAGTATTGTATGCACATTACCAAGTGTTTCATTCTCTTTGTTGAGTGTCGCAACCCATTGACACCATGAAAACGTCTTCCACAATCTGTAAGTCGTGTTGGAATAAGAAGCCACATTATATAACACCAGAAACACACTGTTTTCTTGGAAATTTTGACCAATTTTGGGCATTTTAGAAGGGTGGCGCTCCACTTCCCATATTGATGGGGCACCATTTATCCCCTACCCATACTAAGGGAGATCCACTAGTGCCCTATGTTCAACTCTCAGAAGGTTAGAGGAAAATAGGGGATCCTCCACCTCTTTCTAAGGGCTAGCTCCAACTTGGATTAGGTTGTTGTGGTTGAATCCTTCCTTATGGATTCATATTAGGATCCAAATCCTAACCTTAAGGAGCCATATCCTCAACCATTTCCCTCATTTTATCATGGTTTTTGTACCTAACAATCTTATATATTGAAGGTATTTCAAAGGTGAATGGGTTAGGGAATCCATTGAAGTATCATCAATTTGATGTTGGTTCATTCATGCAAAGGCCAAATGAGGAGAGCTTCGAGAAGTGTTTCATTGTTAATCATGCTTTGTAAGTTCCTCTTTTTTTCTTTCCAATTAATATCAACTTGCACTATTTCCTTCAAGTTCATGTGTTCTACACTTGCTTGTCTATATTCGTTTTAGTCATCATAGATAGATCCACTTTGTCTAATCATATAGAGTAGGAGGAAAACTTCCTTTGCTAGTATTTGTAAGATTTCAGTTGCATTTAGGATCTTGGTTATCAATCCCAGGGATTGGAGCAACGTGGACAAACATCGCAACAAAGTAAGTCATATTATTCTTCTCTCTTTCTTAATTGATTGAGTTATATCTATATGAAAGCTATTAACCACTTGTTCACTTTTGTATTTCGACCAAAGATAGGGGTCATGGTCCAATGCACAGCTTAGCTTGCCCGCAGGTAATATTTCTCACAACACCTCACTTCTCCTTTTCCCTTCTCTCCCTCCCTCCCTCTATGACCACCTCTCTCTCTCTCTCTCTCTCTCCTCACTGTCAATCTTAGTCTTAGTATGAGTCTCTCTCTCTACCCCTCTTTCTCTCTCCCTCTCTCTATCCCCCCATTGTAACACTCTTTTTGTCTCTTCCTCTCCCTATTTACCCCACTCTCCCCCTTCATATATCTCTTTACCTCTCCCTCCCTCCGTCCATCTCTCTTTATCTCTCTCTCCATCCTTGTATTTCTATGTCTTTCACTCAATCCCTCCCTCACTACCTTACTCCATGTCTCTCTCCCCCCCCCTCCACCCCTTACCCACTCTCTCCCTCCTTCGCTCTCTCCCTCTCTCTCTCCCCCCATATTCACCTCTCTCACTTTCTCCATCTCCCTCATTCCCTATATATATATCCCCCCACTCTCCCTTACCTTTCTCTACCTCCCTCTCTCCCTCACTCTCTCTCTCTCTCCCTCTCCCTCTCTCACTCTCTCCCTGTCCATCCTTATCTCCCTCTACTCACTCTCTCTCTCATAACTTCATATCCCCCTATATCACTCCCATTATATCTCATGCTCTAACCACTCCCTATCACCCAATCTCACTCTCACTCTCTTTCTCAGTTTGTCAATCTCTCTCTCCCTTCCTCTCTCTCTCCCTCCCTCCACCCCTCTCTCCCTCCATCCCTTTACCTTCCATTCTCTCCCTGAAAACTCTCTCTCTCTCTACCTATCTATCTATCTATACCCCTTCTTCCCCTCTCTCCTTTTCTCTCTCTCTCTCCCCCCCTCTCTACGTGCCCCACTCTTTCCTCCCCCTCACCCCCCCAATCTCTCTCTCTCTCTCTCTCTCCACCTTCCTCCCTCCCCCTCCCACCCCCTCTCTCCCTCCCTCCTTCCCTCTCTATCTCTCTCTCTCTATACCCATTTCTCCCTCCCTCTTCCTTTCTTAAGTTTGATACCTACTTCTCCAAATCCCTTAATGGTGCCAATATTCSTAGTAAGAGGTAAATGATACACTTGGGAGGTCATGTRTGTGGGTMTAAGGTGTTTTTTATGGCCCTAGATGCATGAGTTCGAGGTGTGTTTTATGGACTTGGCCTATGATTGGAAATTTTAGTGCCATTAGGTGGTTTTGAACTATTTATATGTGTCTGAGGGTCTTGAAAAYGATACACACATGTTGTTTGTTGCATMTCGGGTGGGTGTTAGGCAGGTCCCCTCTATTCACGATTTGGTGGTGGTGTTGGTTATGTGTTATATTATTTTCATGATTGGTCCCATGTACTGCACACTAATATGGGAGCAGGGAAGGTTGGGGGGTAAGATCCTAAAGAAAGTATTTGGGCGGATTTTGTAGTTTTTTGGCACACGATTTTCACTTTTTGCGGTGTTGTGGCACATGATATTTCAATTCATTGTTTTCTAATTCATAGTGGGTCATAAGAGGTCACAAGGGGTCATAGGAGGTCACTTCACTTCACATGGATTTTAGTTTGGGAATAACGTGAAAAAAATCTTGGAACACATGCACATTTCTATTTAGAAACTTTCACTTGTTCCTTAGCACACCCATGCTCAACACATGAACATTTGCCCATTCCTAAGCACTCCTAGTTGGAAAGTTTATGTGGAGATTTGGGGAACCCCTAGGATATAGGATTAGGAACACATGCATGTTTCTAAAAATGCATGTGCATTCATCTGTGTGTGCATTCCTTTGCACCATGTTGCGACTTATTTTTTCATGATCTTTGTGCACCCACCCATAAATATTTTATTAAGAATAAAAATAATAATTTGTAAAGGAGTAGGCTAAGCATTCAAACTTTTGGATTTCCAACCATCATCAATTTTTCGATCTCCAGCCACCGGTCTCCAACCATTTGACATTCCTTCATTTATTTGGGTGGGCCCGTCTCTGAACTCTGTTAGTCCTAGTGTTTCCCTTTCCTCCCATCCACCCCAGAGTCATCCTTTATCTCTATTGGATGTAGGGAGTAGTTGACATTTTTTCCAAAACACTAAGGGATTAAGATCTCGTCTCAACTCTAGAATTATCGATAATATGTTCCTGTATAGTTGCAATCTTTCAACACATTTCTATAAGGGATTTCAATTTTTATCTTGTACTTGCTACAAATTTTAATGAGTTTGAGTTTTCCTATCATAGATTTATTTAACGTAGTAGTGTACAGGGGAAGCTTTGTAGTCCTCTCATCCAAAAAGGAAATGATATGAATAGGAAGGATTTCTGGCTAACTTTAGTTACAACTACCAACAATGGATCATTTGGGTTGGAGTCCAAAGACATAAGGAGTGGGCTATTCATACAGCCACAACAACATGCTTTTGGAGGGGATTTTTATTCAAAGGAATCCATGAAATCCATACAAATATCTATTAAAGTATGGATGAGACCACAGTTCATGGATTGCAGTAAAGCTTGCAGAAAAGTTAATATTAACGTCAAGATTTATTGAATAATTGAGTACACGGTAACACAATGGTTTTCCACTTGAACATTGAGAGGCCTAAACTCTAAGCCAGATAATGTATTATACATAGCTGAAGTATTGGCTATGGATGAAGGATTTAAATGGATCTACACTGAAAGGATTAAAATGTTGATAAAGGATTTTAGGAGCCAATAATATGATGAAGTGATGAAAGAATTAGATTACATGATTAAGGATACTAAACTTGAGTTCCAAAAAACCTTCTCGCTAACTTTAGTTACAAATACCAGCACCGGATCTTTTTGGTTGGAGTCCAAATCCATGAGTGGCTTATTCATACAACCATAACAGTAAGACTTAACATGTCTCTCTAGGAGTTGATGGTACTTGATTGATTAACAAATGCTGGTATATTCACAATCTCCTCATAATTTGATTTGATATGCAATATGGAGAAACCAAATTTGGGCTTCCTGCTGCCAAGATATCGAGAGGGGATGTTGTGACGATGAGAGGGGATGTTGTACTGCTTTTTTGTGATTGGGTTTTCAACTCTGCTCCCCACTGGAAGATCAATACATACCTACAAAGAATCATTATAAATACTAACTATGATATTGTGGAGGTGATGTATGCTACAGGAGATGCGCCTCCTCTTCTCCTGCAAATTAGGTGATGTGAAATATATATCTACTTATAATCAATTGGATATTTATTCCAAATTCCTTTCAGTGTATATAAACAACAATTTTATCCATAATAGAATGACACATAGGAACCATTAAATGCTCAGAGTTTTGGTCCCAATCATATAAAACTTACTTTTAAGTTTTGGTGTTATGTGCATTTTAGTGTTGTTTGTGCATTGTATGTGATATGTGTGGTTGCAGGGTTATATATTAAAGCCTACCTCTTACAAATATAAAGAGGTGGTTCTATTCGAACCAATGTGGGAGTGGAGAGTATGTGTTCAAACCCTAACGTCCTCTATCTCCTTACAACTATTTATGACAGAATAACAGGGGACTACACCTACAACACTCGAGGAGGAAGCATAGGATTCCACAACACACGGGCGAGAGAACTTGAAGGTGATATGTGGGGTAAAAACATTAAGAGATGGGTCACTCAAAGAAATTGAGGAACATCAAATGGTCAAATATTTGTGGTTGGATATGGAACACTTGACTGTGGTTGGAAAGCCAAAAGGTCGAACTTTTATCCTACATTTATAAAAACAAATCATTTTAAACACAAGTATCCTTAAAATATCATAAGTAATCAATCTATAATCTATAAATAAAGAGTATTAATTTTTATATATCTAGGAATAATATCCAATAACAAATACAATAATTTCTAAAATAATTATGAAATCATATACAATTACATAATTATACACACACACACACATATAATTAAAAAAAAAAAATTACTTTATTAAAAAAATCATTTAATAAAATAATCAAATATATAAATAAAATTTTCATATAAAATTTATAAATAATATTAGATTATCAATTAAAACATAGTTACTGACTTAATGAGAACTGTGACCTCAAAACGAGGACTCTAGCCCAAAAAACCCATATTTTTGCATAAAACACATCAAAATCATCCCCCAAATCAAAAAGTGGCGCTACCGGTAGCACCATTTGTTTAAACGGGGTCAAAATTACAATCATTTTCAAACATGGCCTTCAAAACTCAAACAGTATCTTAGAAAAACCTTAAAATCAACACCTAAAAACAAAGATGTTTTTTAATTTTTTTTTTCTTTTCAAAACGTTAAAATTTGAGATCATTTAAAATCGTGTTTTTATCACTTGGTACCATTAAAACCAAAACCTCAAAATCAACCATGAAATTGAAAAGTACTACTACCGGTAGCACCCATTCTAAAATTGGGGGTATGAAAATGACACATTTTTATAAAGCGGTAAAAGAACTCATCATTACTGTAAACAAAATCATAAAATCAACCTTTAAATGTTTACTTTTAAAATCTTATTATCACTCAAAGCGCAAGGTAATACATAATGCCATGAAAATATCACAATATACTTTAAAAATTCAACGTCACTTTTTAATAATTTTTTTACTTATAATAAAAAAAAAGTAAACACAAGTCACATTGAATGAATCATAAATTATTTCTTAAAAATATTTGTTATATTGTCGATATTCAAAACATATGAGATAATCAATTTTATTATATTATCCATAATCAAAAAAATATCATTCATAAAACATAACAAAATATTCATAACTTCATGTAAGATCATATGTAAGATCATATGTAAGTTCATTTCTCATTTCTAGTTACCATACAAACATCATATGGATAAAAAATGCATAAAATGTTTCATACACTTATTCATATTGACTCATGGTTTCTGAAATACCATCAGATTCTACATTGTCTTTGGATGAATGATTTGATGAAGATGTAGATGATCCATACTCTTCTCTATTGTCTATAAATGCATTCTTTGAGTCTACATGCATGCCCAACATTTCATATGTCAAATGCCTTTTAGATCTACAAATAGGTTCATCAGACTCCCATCTTGCATTTATTTCTTGTGGCAATAACCTCTTGATAATCTTTGTTGTCTTGGAGCGAAGAGTTCCTCTCTTTGTCAAATTGAAGTCATAAACAAGTATGTCAACATCATCTAATTTTAAGAGGTCAGTGCGATGACGAGTTGTATTTTGACCCTTTATTTTTCTCTTTCTATTGACACGCTTCTCAACCACCATCTCTAGCTTGTACACACCATTGAATGGTTGTGTACTTGTTGCATACCAATTCACTTCAATTGCAATAACATCATCATTTTCTTTCTCGATATTTATAACATTTCCAATCCAGAATGCATAACCATGTGGATCTTCAGTCTCTAAAACTGAAATCATGATACCCTCCTTAATATCTTGTACTGAACCCCTGTAAAGGTATTCCACGGCTTCATGTTGTGCATGTGACCTTCACAAACCAATATACATTTATCTTTCCTCTACTTGTGTAAACTCAATAGCACCTTGAGATTCTTGTTGAACTTCAACAATGGTTGTTTCTTTAGATTCATTTCACATATTTTGTGGCCTATGAAATGAAATATTCAACATTGTATCTTCATTTGTTGAGATTGAAATTATGTTACTTTGAATATTGAAAAAAAACTCCCACCAAACAAAATCAACAACACCAAAGTACTCATATGTATCCTTAATGTAATTTTTTATTTCTTCTAGGCATTCAGAATAATCTACATATCTATTATGCCTCCGTGCATTATGGATTTCAACAACTGATTGTAAAAATAATAACTTTGATGCAAATATTGGACGATCTGGAATGAAATTAAAAAATGATAAACCTGATGCAAATACTACTTTCCCCATATAAGTTTTTTCCCATCAATTTTTTTGAATCAAAATTGATGTTGGAAGCTAATGTCACTAAGCTATTCAATATTTTTTTCTTCATGATGTAATCCATAAATAAATCTTCTCATGTCAACAACTTCTTCTAATATATGAAAAGCAGGCTTTGGAATGTATTCTTTCTTAATACATTCAATCTATGATGGTAGACTTCCAACATTTTTCCTCTTCAATTTTACTGAAAAACGACTGAACATTTGATCAATATGATCATGAGTGTGTCCAACAAGAAGCAAACCAACTTTCACCTTTTGAAAGATTCCCATTTCAACAAACATTCTTTGATATCCAAACATGATTTAATTTTTTTTTTCATGACTACTGTTGTCCAACTGTAGATAGAGAACTTGAGGAAGATTTCCAGACCAGTGAGTGAGCACATGATGAATTATGGCGATGGTCAGATTTTCATCATTATTAATATTTGGAGTTGTGAATTAAACCCTTAGATGCATTTTTCCATTAAAAACCATGCAACCAACCAAGTGAAACTGAATGAAATTCTCTTCCTGTAAATTTTTGGGTGTACAAACAAAATGTGGTAGAAGTGTTTTCTTCTGGTCCATGACATCGATTATGATACCTAAATATTTGTTTGGATCATCATAAAACTTCTTCCAATGTTTTTACAACTTTTGTTTTTCACTTGATTGTTGATTTTGATGTTCTTGAAGTTCTTTGACTATGGAATATGCACATGACATAAAATGAAAATATTGATCATATGTATTTACTATTCGATTAAAAAAAAATGGTAAATGCATACCTCTTTCTACCCCTTGATATTTATCCCTTCTTGATTTAAGAGTAGCACATATACTACAAATCCCCATCCTTGACTTTTTAGAAATACAGACATTGTTGAATTGTTTCTTCCATATTCTTGTAAAATATGCATATGTAATAAAATTACCATTTCCTTCAACACCTTCAGCATACCCTCCACACAAGTTGTAGATTTCCCTCCTTGAGAAATTGTCTGGAATATGTATTGTGTCTCTATCTGGCATACACTTTCCATGTTTGGAAAAGAAATCACGCATCCATGACAATGTAGTGTTTGTCAATGGCCCACTCTCTCTTTGATGATGTACCTTTGAATAAAATGAAGGATCTTTTTCCAACCTTGTCTGGATTCTTGATAGACGAAGATTACCAATCGAGTGAATTTTTTTGAAAGACTTTCTGCAAACTAAAATATTCTCAATGCGATAATCATATCATGTATTGGTGGATATCATGCACCCCATCAAATATGAATTTTTCATGCTCTTATTCATTGAAAAATATGCCTTCCTTTTATTCAAGGCATGCATGTAGTCCATGCTTTTCAAACAATTCTTTTGACGACATTCACTTGAAATCAATTCACTTATGGAAATTGATTTAGTGATAAATTATTTCCTAGACCTTGTATAACTAGAATGATTTGGATTGATATAAAAAGGTCTAATCCTAGTCCTAGACACAATGTTTCTTTGCAATGTCTCAACTATTTCATCATCCTCACTATAAGGAGTTTCCTTATCACCACAAGTAGTATCAAGAAAAAACATTGTTAGGAGATTAAACTGGAGAATGTCGATCACCTTGATTTGTTGCAGCTGAAGGTTGAGAACATTGTCATAAACATAATCATTTGGAGGAAAATCATCATCAACATTGAGTCCACCATTGACATAATCATCTTCATTGATTTCAAAATCCCCACTTGAGTGAAAATTTTCACCATCCTTCTTACTGCCTTGAAAATCTTCATCAATATCTTGAAAATCCTCACTTGGAGGAAAATGAACATCTACATTGTTGCTTTTTAATTTATCACTCGGGAAAGAGTGTCCACCAATGGTGTAATCATCTTCACTACTTTGAAAATCACCACTGAGAGATATTATTCATCATCCTCATTATTGGCTTGAAAATCCTCACTTGGAGGAAAATCTTCATTATCCTCATTTGTACCTTGAAAATCCTCACTTGAAGGAAAATCATGATCACCAACATTGTTTCTTTTAAATTCCTCATTCAAGAATGACTGTCCATCATTTCCATAATCGTTATCATTACCTTTAAAATCCCACTTGGGGGGAATTTTTCATCATCCTCATTCGTGCCTTGGAAATCCTCACTTGGAGGAAAATCTTCATCAGTACCTTCAAAATCCTCACTTGGAGGAAATTCATCATCACCAACATTGTTGTCTTTAAATTCCCCACTCCTGTAACATCTTGCTCTGTCGCACTGAGAAAACTTATACTTTGAGGACATTTGCTCGCAAGTGATCTGGATTATTATGCTATAAAAACATTTGATTTTGATTATGAGGCGTTATGGGTTGATGACATGTTGTTTTATTTCATTGACATAGACAAGTTCTCTTGACTCAGTTTTACTGAGTGTGCAGGATTTTGGACCTCGAGGATGCATAGGCATTGATGGAACCCCTTGGACTCCGGATCGAGTGGGGGAGTGTACCATTGGGGTTTGATTGTTTTACTGTGATATTAGTGCAGCTGATTAGATGATATGATATGGATATATTTTGACATGATTCATTGATGATGCAGGCTGACGATAGATTATCGACTAGACTCACATGTGGAGTAAAGGGGTCACGCATGAATACCAAAGATGTTGAGGGAGAGGTGTGGAAAGCAGCCATGCCACACCCTACTAGCACTACCGTCGTGGATCGAACTGTAGGTTAACGTTTACCTAGTTTGAGAGGACCCATGATGCCATGAGGGAGGACTGTGACAGTAGCTCATGATAATTCTAAAGAGTGCGCAATAAGGCAGGGGCCTTATTCCTTAGAGGTTCTTAGTCTCCCACAAGAGTACCTGGTGGAGTATTGACTCCAGGGGTTTTTGATGTCTACCAAGTCAGTCAAGAGGTGAGTGGCACCTTTGGAGCATGTGGTGTGTCCTGAAGGGCACGTCGGGTAATAAAAATGGAAAGAGGTGAGTGGCACCCTTGGAGCACATAGTGCGTCCTGAAGGGAACGCCGCGGAAGGGAAACAGATTAAGGCGAGTGGCACCCTTGGAGAACCTAGTGTGTACTAAAGGGCACGCCGCGTTGTTGATGATAAATGAATGAACCTAGATGGCCTTAGGATGAATAACGTGTTAAAAAAATTTAAAAAAAAAAATTCTAATAAAATGTTGCCCAACACGAAAATTTAAGGTCTAAGTCTAAATTATGCTAGTGGTAAAATTTTATCTATCTATTTAAAAAAATAAAAAAATAAAAACAACATAAATAATAATTATACTCTTCGTTAAATCTTGTAACAATAAGGGGGTAAGCAATTTTAATGATTCATAAAAATAAGGGAAATAATTGTTTTATTGTTTATGATAATTTAAAATTATTAACTAAAAAGGGAAAAAGGAAAAAGGGGGTTAATTTCTACACTTGCCAATTTGAGTCCTAAATGAAAAGGGGAAAGAGGGAAATCTAAAATATTTAGGAAACTAGGAAAAGAGGGAAACATAAGAAGAAAAGGGAAACCCAAAGGAAAAAGTAGAAAGTCAAACTTAGTAGGGTATCTACCATTAAGAACTTTCTAATTTAAAACTGAACTAGCAAAACTTAATTAAATGAGATTTTAGGAAAGTAAGGGACTTTGAAACTCTATATAATGAAGGGAGGAGAAGGATGAAGGATCTCTTCTGTTTGTGTAACGTTATGTTGAATAAATCTCTACTTGACTGACTTAGCTTGTGGGAGTTGGGATACCCAGCTCGATGAGGAGTGGTAGCTCGACCTTGCGAGGCGAGCTGAGAGCTAGCTAAATCTCTGGATAGTGTGGGTGGCCCCTTTGCGGCTCGGGGGGCTAAGGGGGAAGAAGAGTACCTCTAGCATTGGCTGGGAGGTACTGGTGAAGTCTCGATGGTTGGCAAGCAGGAGTTGCACGGAGCACGCAGGACGTCACTTAGAGCGGGAGATCAGGAAACGATATGCTCTCTTCATTTTTCTGGTAGGATTTATTCTTTGATCTACATGTTTATTGGAGTAAGTAAACTGATTGTTTAGATTGATGACTGAATTTTTTCTTAGCCTAGCTCAATGATTGATTGACTCCCATGGACTTCGTTTCCCCGCATGTCTTGACCACCTTGTGGTGTTTGATTGTGACCTTTGTGGTTGTTTGCCTTCGTCCCTAGCTAGTCTTTCCACACCTGAGCAGTTGGCCAGGAGCCTGATCTATGGTCGTCGCTTCATCATTAATAGACCTATGGATCTCAATGCCCTTATTTTCTATGCGTGGATGATGAGTGAAGGATGTTCATGTCAGTCGTCTACCTCTATTGCTTGTCCTTGGTTTATTGTTGTCTTGTGCCTTGATGTGGATATTCGACCTGACAATTTATTGATTGATGGTGAGAGTTTATCTCTTTCCCTGTCTGTGTCTTTTATAATTGGCATCCTGGCAATGGAAAAACGTTTTTAAATTCCCTGTCTTCATTTTGATCTTTGGCATCCTGACCATGGAAAAACGTTTTTAAATTCCCTGACTGTGTTTTTGATAATTGGCATCCTGGCAATGGAAAAACATTTTTAAATTCCCTGTCTGTGTTTTGATATTTGGCATCCTGGCAATGGAAAGATGTTTTTAAATTCCCTGTCTACATTTTTTATATTTGGCATCCTGGCAGTGGAAAAACGTGTTAATTTCTTAGTCTGCGTTTTTATATTTGGTACACTGGAAATGGAAAAACATTTTTTTTTTAGTTATTCCTGTCTGCGTCATATTGATAGCCTGGAAATGTAAAAACAATTTAATTTCTTAGTCTGTGTTTTATATTTGGTACCCTGGACAGGGAAACACGTTTTTTTTTAGTTATTCATGTCTGTGTGGTAAGGGTATCCTAGTAAGAAAAACAAAAAACGTTTTTGTTTTTCCTGTATGCCTCTTGCATTTAAGAAATACGGCGATTTGAATACCTTTGTGTCTGTCGATTTCCCTTGAAGAAGACTGCGATTTTGCATAAAAAAATATTTTAGTGTGAATACATTTGTTTCTCTGTGATTGCCCCATTTCATTTATATATTCTCTGTGACTTGACTGAAATTACCAGTGTGTTTCAACCTTCATCGATGTGTTTTTATCACTAATTGCAAGACATCTTTATCACTAATTACAACCTGTTTTCCGCTAAAATTAATTACCATGTTTTGCCCTTATATGTGTAGCGTTTTGGCTTACTGCATTTGCTGATGTGTGGCACAAGTAATTGCCCTTAAAATTTTGAGTGCATGTGTTGTTGATTGGGCAAGATTTGCCATCAATTGTATATTGCATTTTGTTGATGTGGGGGACAACGATAATCCTTAAAAACTATGACTCTGTTGATGGGGAATGACCACGAGTTGGTCCTTCTGCTGTCGTATTGTTTTTTTTTATCTTCCTTCAATTTTGGGTACCCAGATTTCTCACTGCCAACCATAATTGTTATAGCGATGCCCTCGTTCCATTAATTGTCATGTTATTTACTTCGTTATTTCTATAACAATTGTTGTGATTGCCATGTTAATCGCCTTGTTAGTTCTATGCTAATTTTTATGTTAACAGTCATGTAATTTGCCTTGTTATTTTCTATATTAATTGTTCAGTCAATTGACATGTTAATCGCCTTGTTATTGCTATGTTAATTGTTATATAAACAGTCATGTAAATTCACTTTTTTTTTCTAAATTAATTGTTATGTTAATTGTTACATTAAGTGCCTTGGTAATTGCTATATTAATCGTTATGGAACTGCTATGTTAATTTCCTTGTCAAATTTCTACAACGATATTAATAGTTAACAGTTTCCTTCTCAATGTTAATAAGACAACTCGTATTGTTAGTTCTGTCATTATAGCTAGGCTACATGTCGAGGTTTAATTGTTCTTAAGTGCTATGATGGTAGCGTTCTACTTTAAGATTGTCAATATTGTTATTTAAGTTAATGGATAGTTAGATGGAGATTTTGGTTTAATATAGAATTGTCCATTTGGGTTGTAATAATGTTTAAATTTAGATTGGTGAGTAAGGACTAGATTGCCAATTTTAGACTTGCTAAATTGATTTATAATTGAGGATAGATTGTATTTATAATTATAGTTCTAGTATTGATTACTTAGACTTTCTATATTGATGGTATTAACTTAAATTAGTAGGGCCGTCAATGACAATTTGCATTTTAGACATGCCCCGTTTAGAATGGCAAGCCATGATTAAATAGATGGTAATCTTGACTAGTTTAGACTGGGTGATTGCTTGGGTCGTGGACGATGTCATGTATTGTCTTATGTCATCCCTTGTCTTTGTCCTCTTGAGTTTCGCCGACCTATTGTTGGGGTATGGGTGTGGTTTTCCTCCTAGTATTTGGTTTATAGCGCATTAGTTTTATCTAGATTCTTTGGTCCAGATAGGATGCATTGCGCCAAGGTTATTAACACACCTATCACATGGGAAAGACATGATTCCTAATAAAGAGATCATGGTGCGCCCAGGGGGATAGCGGCGAATGAGATCTTGGCCAGAGTAGGTGCTTTTTGTGTGAGTGTTATCAAGCGCACAAGTTTCTCTTGGCACAAGGGCTGAACGCCTTCAGGCGTTAGGTCTGCGCGCCTTGAGGTTCTAGTCTTTGTTCGTCTAGGTCGTGATGTCGAGATGGGGATGTTTTTCCTTAGCTTGTAAGCGTGGTCGTGTTGTTTCGGGGGGTAGTCATCATCATTGTTATCCTGCACATGTTTTCTAGTGGTCCTTGAGCCTATGTGTGGTGTCATAGTAACCTGTTGCCTGGACTGCATGCTTGCATTAGTTGTCAGTAGTGTGGTTAAACTATTTTTATCATCACCTTATTGCCTCTTAACTCCTGAAAAAAAAAAAAAAAATTGCTTCACTTGTTATCGTAACGATGGGGTCATTACATATGGTATCAGAGTGGGTTCAACCCACGACTAGGGATCCCTACAACTTTGGTTGATATGATTTGATTATAATGTTGCTAATTGAGTTGACTTTTATGCATGTAGGTAATCATGGTTAGAGGACACCTCGAAGGCAGACGACGGGGTACTAGGGGAGGAGGCGTGACGCCTCTAGTAGCATCCATGCCTGAGGAATATAACCCCCAGGGAGATGAACAGGTTGTCGGGTAGGAGAAGATAACAGTTGGTGATGTGGTTGGAATGATGAGATCTTTTCAGCGCATGTATGAGGCACTGATCAGTCATTTGGACAGAGATGAGGCTAGAGCGCCAGCACCCCTTGAGGGTCCACTATGCGCTCTGTTTAGTACTGGTAGCATTCACCGGGAGCTCGAGAAGGTCAAATTTCTCAAATTTTTAGGTGCCCCAGATGGCGCAACCACCGAGGCATGGTTGGAGAATATGGCGATGTGCTTTGCACTTCGCAATTATACCTCCAAAATGAAGGTTTGCATGGTGGTCTTCCAACTGAAAGGAAGCACTCTTCTATGGTGGAAGACGCTCCTACTGCAACTGAACATGGTCATCGAAGATGTGTCATGGGAAATATTCGAGGAACGGTTCCGAGATAGATACATATCAGAGGAATTCATTGAGCGTCATCTCAACGAGTTCAACACCTTAGGATAGGGTGGTTGTACGGTGCCTGAGTACGAGGCCCGTTTTATGGAGTTGCTCTGGTATGCTCTGCATATTAACACTGAGAAACTTAAGGTCAATAGGTTTTTGTTCGGCCTTAATGACAACATACGTGCAAAGGTTAGGATTTTGATGCCTCAAACCTTGCATGATGTCGTCCAGAAGGCCCTCATAGCAGAGGAGGATCTTATCAGCAGGGGTCAGATGAGGACTCCAACAAGACATGCAGGTAAAGTGTCATCTGGTGCACAAAAACATCAGACACCAGCCATACATACACCAAGATATCGTGGCTTCCATAGGGGATCCACTTTCACTACACCTCGACGATTGACGCCTCAACAGCGGACACCTTATTGGGGACCACAAAATCAACAACAACGTCGACCACAACAACAATAGTTTAGGCCTATTCAACATAACAGACCAGGATTCCAGTCCAGTGGGTCGTCATCTTCTACTTCGGGTACCAGGACTACTGGGCCAAATAAGGGGTGTTGGACGTGTGGGGAGCCACACTACCAGAAGGGGTGTTGGACGTGTGGACTAGAGCATTCGGATCAGCTGGACCCACTACCTTGAGAGATATGGGCAAGGCCCATCGGATTCATGCAGCAGTGAATAACCATAAGGTAGAGCATCAGTGGACTGTGCTCGAGACGACAGGTACCGTCCCTGACCAAACCCTTAGTATTTTTGTATATCCTAGTGCTACTGAGAGTTTCATTTCTGGTGCAGTGCTAAAAAGGATTAAGGTAAAGGTAGTCGAACATGATGAGTTTAGCTTCGTAGAGATGGCCTCGGGAGCTAAACAAAAGGTTGGAGGAAAGATTACAGGCTGTATCTTTAACCTGGGAGAGTTTGTCACCAGGGCCAACCTATACGTCACGATCTTAGGATCTTATGACGTCATGATCGGTATGGACTGGTTGGAATCGCATGAGGCGATACTCAACTGCAAGATGAAACGGTTGAGCTTGGTCAATGATGATGGATAGAGACATGTGATTATAGGCCGGAACCAAGGAGTTTCCCTGAGTTTCATCTCTTCCTTGCAACTTATGAAGAGCATGCAGAAGGGGTGCAAGATTTATGCGATCCTTGCGTTAAATGAGAAGGGAGTAGCATAAGGTCTAGAACACCTTCTAGTGGTTAGAGTGTTTGTGGACCTATTTCTAGAGGAGTTACCTGGGATGCCTCCAGAGAGGGAATTGGAGTTTACCATAGACCTAAAACCGGGGACTGAACCAATAGTGAGAATGCCTTATTGGATGTCAACCCAAAGTTACAGGAGTTGAGAATGCAACTAAAGGAATTGTTGGACCTGGGACTGATATATCCAAGTGTGTCACCATAGGGTGCGCCTGTTATTTTCATACGAAATAAGGATGGGTAGTGGAGGCTCTGCATTGACTACCGTCAATTGAACAAGGCCACGATCAAGAATCAATATCCATTGTTGAGGATTGATGATCTGTTCAATCAGATGAAGGGTGTGATGGTGTTCTCAAAGATCGATTTGTGATCAGGGTACCGCCAGTTACGGATTAAGGAAGATGACATCCCTAAGACCGCCTTTAAGACGAGGCTTGGAGATTACGAGTTTATTGTTTTACCGTTTGGACCGACAAATGCCCTAGGTGCATTTATGAGTTTGATGAATGGGGTGTTCCACGAGTACTTGGACATGTTCGTCCAAGTATTCATTGATGATATTTTGATTTACTGTCGGATGACGGAGGAGCATGATGAGCACTTGCACTTGGTACTAAAGTTTCTGCGAGAGAACAAATTGTATGGGAAGTTGTCTAAATGCTCATTTTATCAATCAAAGATTCACTACTTAGGGAATGTTATCTCCGATGAAAGCATTGCCATGGATCCAGCAAAGGTTGAGGCTATTATGGAATGGCTTGCACCAACAAATGTCCTGGAAGTTCGTAGCTTCATGGGTTTAGCAGGATACTATCGACGGTTCCTTGAGGGATTTTCAAAGATAGCAAATCCGATCATGGAATTGCAGAAGAAAAAAAAGAATTTTGTTTGGACCAAGAAATGCGCGTAGTCGTTTCGGAGGCTCAAGGAGTTATTGACATCAACACCGATACTAAAGGTCCTTGACATGGATGCGAAATTCTTGGTATGCACTGATGCATCCAAGGAAGGCTTAGGCGGAGTCTTGATGCAATATGGACGAGTGATCGCTTACATCTCAAGGAAACTGAGAAGGCATGAGGATAACTACACGACGCATGATTTGGAGTTGTTATCCATCGTATATGCCTTGAAGGTTTGGAGACACTACCTTTTTGGATGAAAATTTGAACTAAAGACTGACCACTGTGGACTACAATACATATTTACGCAAAGCGACCTGAACGCGCGACAATGGCGTTGGTCGGAATTTCTTAGCAAGTACGACTTGGAGATTACTTACATAAAAGGAACATTGAACCGAGTGGCATATGCATTGAGTCGGAGACCACGCATCTTTTCGGTGATGCCTCTTTAGATGAATCTACGTGAAAATATTCTAACTTTACAACATGATGATGACTGGTACAAAGAGGTCGAGAGTTTTATTGGACAAAACATAATGATGGCACCTAGATTTGAAGGATTTTCATTTGATAGCGATGGTTTATTGAGGTTTAAAAATAATATTTATGTACTGTCGAACGATGAGGTGAGGATGCTAATCCAAAGCGAGGCTCATAGAGCGATCTACATGGCTCACCTGGGAGTCACGAAGATGAGGGCGGACGTTAAACCCTTATTCTTCTGGAAGGGATTAAAGGAATACATAGTCAACTATGTGGCCAAATGTCTAGAATGTCAGCAGGTAAAGGCTGAACATAGACACCCAGCAGGATTACTACAACCACACACTATTCCAGAATCAAAATGGGATGTTATTTCGATGGATTTTATTGTTGGATTGCCGCTAATGGCAAGGAGACATGACTCAATTTTCGTAGTAGTAGACACTCTGGCGAAGAGTGCTCACTTTATTCCTATGCGTATGACATATCAAGCACCTGACATAGCTAGAGTTTTCATTAGTGATATTGTGAGGATGCTTGGCATGCCTAAGAGGATTATATTCAATCGAGGATCGATGTTTACTGGACGATTTTGGACAAGTTTCCAAGAGGCCTTGGGAACCCAACCTAACTTTAGTATTGAGTATCACCTGGAGATTGAAGGGCAGACCGAACGAACGAACTAGACCTTGAAGGAAATGTTGCGTATGTACATGATGGACCAACAAAAGTGTTGGAAAGAATTCTTACCACTGGTGGAATTCACTTATAACAACAGTTACCAAAGCACCATTAAGATGGAACCCTTCAAGTTTCTTTATGGGCGACCGTGTCAGATGCCTCTGAGTTGGGATCGGCTTGAGGATAGGGTCTTACTAGGACTAGAAGTGATCCAAGAAATGGAAGAGAAAATTAAAATGATAAGACAAAGGATTAAAGAAGCACAGGATAAGCAAAAGAGTTATGTCGATGCACACCCTATCGACCGTAGTTACGAGGTTGGCGATCGAGTCTTCTTATGGGTTAAACCGCATAAGAGTTTGATCAAGTTTGGAAAGAAAGCTAAACTCTCTCCTAGGTTCATGGGAACTTTCGAGATTGTGGAGAGAAAGGGGCCCATGGCCTATCGACTAGCCTTCCCTAATTCTTTGAGGTGTATGCACGATGTTTTTCATGTATCTATTTTGAGACATTATATTAGTTATCCTACACATGTTATTGACATGAGTTCCTTGCAATTATCGGACGAGGGGGTGCTCACGGCTGAGTTGATCCGCACCTCGGATCATCGCGTTCGACAACTACGATGTCGAACAGTAGATCAGGTCAAGGTCTAGTAGGACAACTATAGTCCGCACTCGGCGACCTGGAAGGACGCATATGATATGCACCAACAATTTCCATTTTTGTTTGATAGATAGAATTATGATACTGTGATACACATTATTTCGGCACTTATACTATGAAACTTCAGGACAAAGTTTAGACCAAGAGGGGGTGTATGTAACATCCCACTCTGGCGCACTGAGTAAACTTATTCTTTGAGGACACTTGCTCACAAGGGATCCGGATTATTATGCTATTAAAACATTTTATTTTGATTATGAGGCATTATGGGTTGATGACATGTTGTTTTACTGCATTGACATAGACAGGTGCTATTGACTCGGTTTTACTGAGTGTGCATGATTTTAGACCTAGAGGATGTAGAGGCATCGATGGAACCCCTTGGACTTTGGATCGAGTCGGGGAGTGTACCATTGGGGTTTGATTGTTTTACTGTGATATTAGTGCATATGATTAGAT